>RJWT010000331.1:0-72804 GCA_004365215.1 Cuniculus paca
CATTGACTAAATCCAGTGTAACAATGCAGAGGGTATGGTAGAATGTTACCATTTACAAAGGCTAATGAAATAATAAAACTTATAATAGGCCTGTTCCATGGCTGTTAAAATCGGTAAGTAAAGTTGCTTATGGACAAGTATTAAATTCAGGGATCAGACTGATAATCACCTGACTCGGTGACCAAACCGCACTTCCTTGACAGAGAACTAGCTATTGTGTCTTCTGAGATGGTGCAGTAGAATATCTATGAAGGTCAATAATTAGAACTTGGATTCTCATCAAGTTTCTAGATCTGACTACCAATTATAAGAAATAAGGATACAGAGGACCACATTAAATCACCACAGGTAAGTAGCAGAATTTACAGTGCAAAACTGCTGGACAAATGATGTGACTTTAAAAACAATAAATTGCAAGGAAAAATAGGAAAAGCTTACAGATTAAAATGAACTTAAAGATCTCATTGCCATGTGTAGATCCTGAGTTGACTGATCACCTGGAAAAATGTTTAGAAGACAATTGAAGTAATTTTTGTTTATTTTGAGACAAGGCCTTACGTAGTGCAGGCCAGCGTTAAACCTGCTTATGTAGCCCAGGTTGGCCCTGAACTCATGGCAGTTCTCCTGCCTCTGCCTCCTGAGTGCTGGAATTACAGGGGTTACCACCATGCCTAGCAACAGTTGAAGGACTTTACATACTGAGTACTTAAGGAATTGCTAAACCAGGTATGATGGCACACCTGTAATCATAGCATTCAGGAGGCTAGAGGTATTTATTATTACTCTACTAATGAAACATTTGAGTAATCTTGATTGGGATATGTTAGCATTATTGGAGTTGTAGAAAAATAATTTTCTGTGTGTCAAAATAATGCTTTGGCATTTTACTGAGCAGAAATCATACTACTGAGTGCTGACCATGCACCAAGCATACAGACATGTATATAGTAACAGTTTTGAAGGAAAAGATGTACTGCAGCTATATTGCATTTATGAGAGAATTCTTTTAAGAAATACTGTTACTATTAAATAACTGATATTTCAAAACATACATGCCAGTGATTTTAACACCTTTTACTCTGTGTGTACTTAGTAAACCCCTTTCTGGACTCTTAGACTTTGAGCTTAGTGGTGACCATATCCACTAAACACATAGGCATTTTCTATTCTAATGCTGGGATTTATTTGTCTTAGAGGAATATTAATAATTGCTATTTATATATATATTATAGCTACTAGCATCTTTAGTATTCTCTAGTGAGCATCCATGAGCACTATGAAGTTGGTTACGGGAGAATTGACCAAATGCTTATTTTCTAAATTATCTATCTGTCATCTACCAGCAATACCATGGATTATGCCCAGGGCCTTCACACTGAGCTACATCCCCAGCCGCTTGTTTGTTTGAAAATAGGGTCTCACTAAATTGCCCGGGTTGGGCTCAACTTGCGATCCTCCTGCCTCCGTTTCCCAGAGTGTTGGGAGTTATAGGTGTGTATCAGCTTCAAATATTTTTTAAACTCTAATTCAGCTTTGTGGCCTCCTCCCTCATTGACTGTCTATTAGAAGGAACCAGAACCACTCTTTGCACAGCTATGCTTTCTGCAGTAGTCAAATCAGACCGAACAGGGTTCCAACAAGCAGAACAGTCCTCCACCACTCCTGGGAAATTGGGAAAAAAAGAAACATTCGAAAGTTAGCATGCAGGTTCCTACATGGTGTTTCGGCATTCGGGTGCACAATCTGTTTTCCTTTATTGCCTCTTTTTTTTTTTTAAATCATTTTTGTTTTTTCTGTATGACTGGTAAAAATAATCTTGTCTCTAAAGTCATGGTCACTTAGATATATAAAGATGGTCACGATGAGACAATCAGGTCTTTTTTAATTAAGAAAAAGTAAGAAAAATATAGTTGTCTGATAGGTGCATATGTGGTTTATGCACTGTGAAGCTATTGGAAGGAACTGCAGGTAATGAAATGCATGCAGTCGAGCTATGCTAAGTGGAAAGTCATGTTAGGAGACAGATGGAATTTTGAAGTGCTAAGAGAATGATTTAATGAAACTTGGGCCATAAAATTGCTCGAAAGAATGTAGGCTGATTTCTTCCAGAACTTAGGGGCTCTGGGAATAGAAATGCCATTAGAACAAGAACAGGAAGAGATGAACTTGAACAACAGAGCTACACTTCTAGATGAGCTCTGGGAAGAAAGCGTTTTCAGGAAAAAATGAAAAAAAGACCTGAAATTATACAATCATTTTAAAACACCTATTACTGTATTCGTTAGATGTTAAGATGACTCAGAAATAGTTCTTGCCCTTAAGGAGCTTTTCCGTTTGAGGAAACAAGATAAGTGTAACTGCAAATAATAAAACAAATGCTAGATAAGTACACATAAAGTCACATGTGACAGGAGCTCAGAACACTGACAGTTTCCTCTAGATGCTCAGCACAGGAAACAGGGATACCCATGTTCCAGTATGGCAAGAATGAAAGGACGGACATTTGTGGACATATGACTAGTAAGAAAAAAGTCATTGGTACATGAAAGGGCAGGACTCTGAAGAAATGACAGGTCTGATACAGATGTTAGAGTGGGATCTGAGGGTTAGAGAGAAGGATAGTGGTACAAAGAGGATAGGAATATAGTGTGATAGATAATGTCTTGCAACAGTGAGGAATTTTGGTTATTTAGCAATAAGAAACACACTTTTGACAGGAAAGTTACCCACGGGGAAAAGAAAACTACAAACAAAAATTTAAAAGAAGTATGGGAAGGATTATTTATTATGGGGAGATAAATATATTGGCAGGCAGAAAAAGGAAAAATGAGAAAGAATATAAAGATGTGAGATCATATATAACATATAATTGATGGGACAAGACCCTGTGTTACTCAAATATCATGCTCCATTTTATTAAGACAGTCTATATATTAAAAGCACCCTGGAGGCATGTTTGCTCTTCTATGTGGAAATTATCTGAAAGCATATTTGAAAGTGCTTTAGAACAGGGGTCAATAAACTTTTCTGTAAAGGGCCAGATAGTAAATTTTTTTGGCTTTGTCTACCACAGATGTTTTCTGCTATTGCTTTCCTTCTTTATCATCTTTTCTTTTTCCTCCTCAGTCTTTTTCTTCTTCTCTTTCCTCTTTTCCCTTTTTAAAATCATAAAATCATAAAATCATTCTTAGCTTGTAGGCCATTCAAAAGCAGACATAGACCAGATTTGGCCTGTGGGACACAGTTTGCTGATCTGTACATTAGACCTCAGCTTTCCTGACAGGACATATGGTATGTCCTGTGTGTCTCTCTTCCTCTCTCAATAAATGGAGAAATAGGTTTTTCTAGGGGAACAAAAAATTGGCATAGTTTAATGCACTTGAATGTATGTGTCCCCTGACTTGGTTTTGCCCATTGTCCTTCAGATCTGTGGCTGTAGTTGTCAACCATTTGGGAACCTAGGACAGCAGTTTTAAGCCTGCCTTTCTGTCCTTTTTCCTTTTCCCAATTGTGATAGTTTAAAGACATGCCTGAAAATTCACACTTTTATAAGGGGGGGAAAAAAAAGCAACCATGAGTCTGTGTTCCCATCCCTGGAACCTAAGTGGCCTTGAACACTACTTCAACAAATAAACTATGGCAGAAATGACACTATGTGACTTCTGGGACAGGATCATGAAAGGCGGTACAGTTTGTAACTGCTTTTGGAGTTCGAAGCTGCATGTGAGAATAGCTACCCTGAAGCTACCATGCTGGGGAGACCACAATGAAACCAACTAAGAGAGGCATCTGAGGAAGCCCAGCTCTTCCTGTCCCAGCTGCTTCACTCGTCCCTGACCAGGTGACCAGGTGACCATGTATCGTCTGTATAAATGAGCAAGCCTCCTGTAGTTGAATGACTGTAAATAAGCACAAAATTTCCTCTGAACCTTCTATTCACATATACGTCAAGTATCTAACACAGGACCTGCCTAGTACATGATTTTTCTTTGTAAATGTTTGTTTTATTCATTTTTTCTGTCCGTGGCATTATCTGTATGCATGGTATCCAGCAGCCCCTCAACCCCAACTTCTAATTCACCAAGGTCCCTACCTGTGTTAATATTCCATCACCATAGCAAAATACCTCAGCATAACAGCTGAAAGAAGGAGAGAGTAATTTTGAGTCACAGTGTCAGTCCATAGCTTGCTGTCGTGGCGAGAGTGACAGAACGGGAGGTGTGTGCAGGTGGGCTTCCTCCTTCCACTTCCTTCCATCTCTTCAGCCTATTGAATGGTGCCACCCACATTCAGGGTTGTTCTCCCTCAGTTTTCTGTCTCGTGTGTCACTCTTCACTGGAAACACCTTCAGAGACACAACCAGAAGTGTGCTTTATTAATTTCCCAGTTGTTTCTCAATCCAGTCATGTTGACAAGATTAAACATTATCTTAATATCCCCTCTACCTCCAGCCTTCTGCATATGTGCTGATGTTATCTGTTCTACCATCATTCAAACTCTGAACTTACCTTATAATCAAAAACTCTGAAGGACTGAATAACTCACGAAAATAATGCCAGAGTGTCAACACAGAAGTTTTACTTAGATATAGTACATACAAGAGTCATCTTCCATGTTTACCCTGTGGAATAAACAGAAAATTGCAAGCACTTTTCTAGGCTGGTTGAGTCTACTTGGGGTAAGAACTCTGAAGTTGATACTCAACCCATAGTGTTTATGTTCTTTAAGACAGAGTTACATTTTTCAGGGTTATTTTTCAGTGTGGAAGATGATGCTAAAATCTGCCTCTGCTTCATGTTGTGGGTCATCTGAGAAACTTTAGAATCGAGGTCAATTGCATCTTCTGCCTCCTTTTCTTTTTCCAGTAATGGGTAAGGGGGGAGGTTTGAACCCAAGATTTTCACACTGAACTACATACACCCCCTTAATGTTTTGTTTGTTTGTTTGTTTGTTTTCATTTTTGTTTTATGTTTGTTTGGTTTTGTTTTTGGAGACGGGGTCTTGCTCAGTTGGCCTGGCTGGGCTCCAACGTGAGATCTTCCTGCTTCAGCCTCTCAGAGTGCTGGGATTCCAGGCTTGTGCCACCATGTCTGGTCCACTCCATAATTTTTACAGAGGTTTCTAATCTAATTAAAATGCGTGTTAGTGAGGTGTAGTGGCATATGCCTGGAATCTTAGGATAGGGGGTCAGGGATGTCACTCACTGCAAAGATTCTGGGTTTAATTCCCAAAATAAACCAAAAGAGTGTCAACTGTAATGTTAAAGGGCAAACCCAGAAGACCCAGAAGGAAGAGGATTTTAGAAGTAAGGGGGTGCTAGAGAAGAGCAGCCGTTTTATCTGAATTGTTTTGCCTTGGAAAGTAAACTTCTGTGTATAATTATGTGGGTCAGTGAATATATGTTTATAAATATACATTTCTTTATTTAACTGCTGCTATTGAGTATCACTATGTGATCCTTCAATGAACTGACTACAAATAGGGTAAGATAAATAAAAGAGACCCAGTTCTGAAGGACTGGTTCCAAGAAGAGTGTGCTGCTTTGCCCCATGTGGGCCTGAGGACATGGTCTGATTTACCATATCTCACAAAGGTTTGTGCATGGTAGCAGGCAGTGTCTCCTACTGCAATGATAGTATATACTTAGATTTAAAAATAATACTGAGTTCTTAGGAAAACTGAATGCCATTGATAATAACATCTTTCTCTAAATTAAAAGCTTGCAAAGCCTTAATAAAAAAGAAACCATCTACTTTAACAATGAATTTATTACTAAGTGAATTTAATTCACGAAAAAGAATTTTCCCTAATATGTAGGCAATTGTTGGGTTTGGCTTTGTTTGTTTTTAATTACCATTTTTAGTTGTTTGGCTTGATCAAATATTGAATTTGAGTTCAAAGATACATTTCCTTTGAGGATATAGTCAAAAAAGGCCAAGTAAATAACGGAAAAATCATAGTTTCCAAGTTTTGCAGAGCAGTATTCTCTAGTCATTCCATGGCAAGCAGTATGTGTGACTTTTTTCAGTATTTTACAGCTTCCTCATACTAACTTTGTCTTTTTTTCTCTCCTTCGTATTTTTTCCTTCTTCTCGCTTGCCTGGTTTGTTCATTTCTTAGGAACAGATGACTACCTTTGAGGAGAGAGGTATGGCACCAGAAGCAAGGGACAGATTCACAATTATATCCTTTTGACTTGATGTGGAACTCTTAGAAGTTGCTAATTGCAAACTTGGAGATGTTAATGCTGTTGAAGGAGTTAGTTGGTTTGGTGTGGGGAAAACTTGGTTCTTAGGCAATGGAAATCTTGCATATTTCCATTGTCACCACTTACCTTATAGGCACTACTTGATTCTGCAGTGACTTATTCTGTGCCTACTGCACAGCAAGGGTTCTAGCGTTGGGTAGCCAGAGGTTATTTCCTCTCTTTGTCATTTAGTAGCTATATGACCTCAGCTGAATTTATCCTAGTTTCCTTGTTTGTAATACCAACCATGAGAGTTTGTTCTGACAATCTCAAATATACCTAAAGCACCTGGCAAAGTATTGACACAAGGAATGTGTTTAATGAACAGTAGCTATTTGAAGTCTAAAAGGTATTTTTCAAATGCTTAATGCAACTATATAATCTCAGTCTCTCTCTGTCTCCATCTTTAACATATACACATATACTGTTGACCAGTCTAATCTCCTAAAACTGCATGCCTACTGTACTACTTTAAGAATGGGTTTTGTAAACAGGGAAATCACTTTGGTGTCCAGTTTAAAGGCATATTCAGAGCCAGGCATCATGGTGCATGCCTATAATCCCAGAACTCAGAGGGCTGAGGCAGGAGGATCACAGCTAGTTTAAGGCCAGCCTGGGCTACTCAGTTAAAAAAATTGTGTGTGTGTGTGTGTGTGTGTGTGTGTGTGTGTGTGTGTATTATTTTCTTTAAAAAAATGGTAATTTTAACTCATCTGCCTTGTCTAGTTTTGATGTCAACTTTGTCAAAAACAAGCAGCATTCCGAGTCATTTCTTGTTGACTAAAGTCTAGCCAGTATTGGACTGGAGCATTTCCCCTTGCTTGCTAGCAATTGCTACAGCAGTTGTAGAGCATTGCTTGGATTGACAAATAAATGGCTAGAAGTCATTCTGCATGACAGCTTTCTATTTCTGCAAAAACTATAAAACTGACTCAAACAAATGGCTGAAATCCCCTGGGACTGTGGATCTGTATGTCGCTCATCCTTAGAATGCCAGATCTTCTTGAATGCACTCCAGAGCATGGATCAAGTCCACTGAACACTGCTGCATGGTAGAGAAGAGGGTGGGGCCGGGTGGCATGTGGGTGGTATGCTGCAGCTCCTGTGAGGGACTCTACATTGTCTTTGCTGGAGTGTGTAGTATTGTTTTTGTGACAAGTACCTTTTTAGTCAAAAGCAATAAATCTTCCCTTGTTGAAATGACAGATGGTTGGGATTCTTGCTTCTGTTTCCAGCAAACCCATAAGAGAAAAAACAAATAAATGACATTCAGAATTTTTCTTGGTTCTCAAGAACACTGAGGAAAGATAGAAATCATGTAGCTTGAACAGTTAGCATTTGTGTCAATAAAATGATGTTTGAATTCTAATGCCCAGCATCTATGAACGTGTTAGATTACATCACGAAAAGACAATTAAAATCAGAGATGGAATTAAGGTTGCTTAGTGGACCTTAAAGTAGGAAAATTATTCAAGATTATCCAGCTGGGACCAATATAATCACAGTGAAAGAGGGAGAAGAAGAGTCAGAGTAAGAGAAGGAGGTGTGACCACAGAAGAAAGGAGAGAGTGACACATTGTGTAGATGCCACCTGCCATTGGTGGTGGAGAAAGGAATGAAACAGTGAGCCCAGGGATGCAGGCAGCCCCTGGAAACTGGAAAGCAAAGAAACAACGTATACCTTAGGGCCTTGATTTAGTGGGGCATACTCTGGGAGGCTGAGGCAGGAGAATCATGAGTTTCAACCCTGCCTGGGCAATTTAACAAGAGGCTACCTCAAAATTTTAAAAAACGTGTGGAGATGTAGTTAAGTGAAAAGCTCTGGGTTCAATTCTCAGTATGGGGCGTGGGAGAGAAGCCCTTGATTTTAACCCCTTTATACTCATTTTGGACCGCTGACCTCTAGAACTGTTAAGGTAATACAGTTCAACAGTTATCTGTATTATACTGTTTTAAGCCATTAAGTTTGTCAGAATATTGCAGCAACAACAACAAAAAAAGCAGCATTTAACTATGAAAAACTAAATATGTCAAATCGATGAACCCAAATTTCATCTTTTCTGTCTTTCTGAAAGAAGTATTATTAACAGTGAAATGACAAAACAAAAGGAAGCCACAGCAGAAGGCTTGGCTGGCTGGCTGCTGATTGCAGTGGTCTCTATTCAGTTGCTGTCTTAGTGAGGGGTTTTTCCGACATTACCTCTGTCTTCATGTCTGTTTTCCTTTTTGTTGTTAGTTTCTGTGATTCCCTTCTTCCTCATTTTTCTCTTCAACTTCCCTAGTTTTCTTTCCACCTCTTACCCCTTCACTCTGTAGGATCTAGTGGTGGCACCTGCAGCTAAGAAGTAAAGGGACATTGTTGCCAACTCCCTCCCTTCCTCCCCACACCCACATAGTCCCAGGGTAACAAGCTTGAATGACAGCTAGTGACAAAAGGACTAGACAGGAAGAGAAAGGTCTGAAAACAGGAGAGTGGCAGTAATGGGAAGGTGAGAAACTGGACATGCCACCTTCTTGGTTAACATAGCTGCCACCGTTTTCCTTTGAGACGTTCTTCCAGTGTTCGGTACACCATTACTGAGTTTAAATATTGTTCCTGTGCTTTTGGTAGTATAGTGGAAGTTCTCCATTTCTTTAAATAGTTAACAGCACCTTAAGTGCTCCTGGCTGGGTTTAGAAAGCAGAGTTAAACACTCCAAGTGTAGCCAGCCCCATCACCATCTGTGATCTGCTTGAAATGTGATATACACTTTAAGATAGATATTTACAGAACCTCCACTGTGTATGTGGCAAAACCCCAGATGGAGGCAGTGTGGTGGCCACAGGCAGTACATCCAGTGGTGCAGAACAGTCTCCCTGGTGTTGATGTAAGCAGTTGCTGTTTCCTTGGCACATCATGTTAGCAGCGTACTGGGGGTGTTGTCCTAAAGACATGAACTCTTTTCATTTGGACGAGAATGATAAAATTCCTCCTCCTGAAAGTGACTCCGTGTGCCTCCAACAAGGACGGTAACTTCTTCCTTTGGAGTCAGGGAAGTGCTTCTAAAGCATGAAGAAAGAACATTCCCTGTTTCAGTTTCCCGCGTTGCCTGTGATGTGCTCTCCAGGTATACCTAATATCATGTGATGTCATTTCGACCTGTGTTGTTATTTTACAAAGTATATCAGATGACTGTATTGGACAGATCCGAATCTTTAAAGCAACCATCTGACAACTTTAACAGCTCATCATGTTCTTGGCATAATCCCTTTCAGGGCTACATTTTTACTCATTAGAAACGAAGGAGGGATTTAAAATGTCTAATTCTGGGCTGGGGATATAGCCCAGTGGCACATACCTGCCTAATATGCGCAAGGTCCTGAGTTCAATTCCCAGTACCAAAAAATTCTAATTCTGATCACCAGCATTGCTACAATTGGTTCCCTTGAGTTCCCTCCTGCAATCTTTCCATGAATTTTGTTAGAGGGCAACAAAGCAACACTGAAACACTGCCAGCCACTCCTCTATCTGCCTCCTGCCTCCATATCTCAGTTGGACACTCTGGGAAAACCCTACACCTTCCTCTTTGTTAGCAGTCATTGCACTGAAGTGCGATTGCCCAGTTACTCATCAGCATCTTCCACTAAACTGATCCATGGTAGCTGGGACCATGACTGTCTTGTACGTAGACTACTTAGTCCAGGTACTGGGTGTGTTGAGTAAAAGAAAGGCACTGTGCAACCTAAGAGCTTACAGTGATTGCGCAGTGTGTATCCAGTCAGACCCAGACTTCATTTCAGTCTTCTCCTATACAAACCTTCAGATGTCTTCTTGGCTCTCATCTGGTTCTTGTATCTTAATATGGGTTGTTTTGTCCTTTCCCATTGATGGTTGCTAGTCTCCAAAGCTAGCTGTCATCAATTTCCTCTCCACTGTGTAAACATGCCATATTACCATTGAGAGATGGCATCTATTCCCTTGAGCCCTTGAGTTTGACTGGCCTGTGACTAATCTCAGCAGTGTAGTATGACAGAAGTCACAGTGCCAATTCAAAGCATATTCAATAGAGATACCTATGAGCAAAGATGAACTCGCCGTGTGGGAGGTGTTGTATCCTAATTATAAATCTGGTGGAATAAAAGGGAAGTAAAGAGGAAGCAAATTGCATGCGTAGTGAGTGAATAAACAGGATGAAAAAGGTGCTATGAGGTTCCAGACCCCTTCTGCATAGCTGAGCAGAGGTTGCCTACAAAGAAAAAAAAGCCTTTTTTGGAGAATCCACGTTCATGCTTGAGTTGCAGTTTACCAAGCCTCAAGATGGCAAACCCACATGAAATTAAAGGAGCCTGGAATCCAAAGAGAAGTGAGTCCCGCTGTCTAGGGTGAGCTAGTCTAGAGCTCTGATCCGGTGCATGGACCTAGTGCTCAGCGTGCAATACCTGCTCATTTCATAGAGCAGGACTATGCAACTGGGGCAAACTTCTGTCCCAGCTGGGAATATGAGGATGCAGGACTTACTGTTTCATCTCTTAACCCTGACTCTGATTTGTGGAGTGAAAGTGGACAAGCCATTTTCCCTTAGTAGGCCTCAGTGTGTTCCTTTTGTAAAAGGAGAGGGTCAGTTTACTAGGATGAGTCTGGAAGTGGAATGAAAGGGTTACAGTTCAAAAAACAAACTGTGTCCTTTAATAATGGGAGGCAGGAGGGTCTGCATGAGGTGTCCTTCCATGTGAGGTGTCACTGGAGTATGATGGACATAGCTGTAGCATATCTAACACTGCAAGTCAATGATTCCTTCACATCACTGACTAATAAATACATTTTTTGAGTAACAAGTTGCATAGTGGACCCTAGAAAAAGTAAGGGTTATAGCTCAAGAAAAATGAGACTAGCAAGAAAGGTATATTAGTTACATATTTGTTAGCTATTTTACAGTTTCTGGAGAAGAATACAAGCACAACTGGTTCTAGGTTTCTCTGGATACTGCAATAAATCTCATTTGTATGCTACTGGAAAGATTCAGTTTCTTGTGGGCTGCTGGTCAATTCTTTGTCACTGGGACTTTTCATAGAGCATCTCAGAACACAGCAGCTTGTTTTATCAGATGAAGCAAGCAGGAGGATAAGACAAAGTACCAGCAAGAGAGAGAATGCTGGCAAGATGGAAGTCAAAGTCTACTGTGATTTCCTAATCACAGAAATGATAGCCAGCCCTACTTCTGTGTTCTGTTCTTTAGATCAAGTCACGAGGTACAGTCCACACTCGAAAGGGATTTATACAAGGGAATCAGTACAAGGAAGTGGCATCATGGAGGCCATATCAGAAGCTTTCTCCCACAAAAGGTTTTCTATCCCAGGGGTTCACTTTCACCTTGAGAACCCACCCTCTAATTTATGTGGTCTTGAGGGAAAAAAGTCAGATGGCAAGAAGAGACAGAATCTTCCCTTGTGTGAGTTTCCATTTGCAAACTGTTCATTCCCTCATTAAACAATCGTTATTGAGCATGTATCTGTTCACATCAGATATTGTGCTAGGAAAAGGGACTACTAAGGTGACTACAGAGTTGTTTCTGCCCTAGCGGGTTGGAGATGAGTAGTGGTGGCGGCAATATTTACATCCAGATAAATGAGACATGCCCAGGTTACCTCTGCAACACCTGACCACTGAGTGAATGAGATAAGCCTAATTTTTTAGTTTCACATTTTCTGTTTCTTCCTGCTCTCTCTCATGCTCTCTCTCTCTCTTTCTGTCTCTCTCTCTGTTATTGTGTTTTTGAGACATAGCTACATAGGCTGAGCTGAACTTGAACTCACTATGTAGCTCAGGGTGGTCTCTAACTCACTGCAATCCTCCTGCCTCAGCCTCTAGTGCTGGGATTATAGGCATATGTCAACACACCTAGCCTAATTTCATCTTTTTACATCTGGATGAAATGCCACTATCCATGAATTTAAATACTATAAATGGTAGGAAATTAGAATGCCTTTCTAATAAAGATCACTCAGCACCTACTAAATATGTTACATTCAAGATTCATTTTCACTCTAGAATAGAAAATATAGATAAATAAAAGGAAGGAAATTTAAATCATTCATAATCCCACTGTGGTGGATTAACTTAACAGTCAACTTGTAACACCCAGTTGACCTGAATCAGCGTGGTGGTGAGTGTGGAAGACCCACCTGAGGATTGTTGCCAACAGCATAAAAGGAGAACTGGAGGGGAAGATGGTGTGCTGTTGATTCTCCTGGAGAAGCTTGTTATCTGGCTTTCCTTTATGAATTGGCTGTTCTCAGTCCAAGAAGCCTGGATCCTTGTTGTTGCTGAGGATGGCTATGGTTCTTTTTGGGGGAGCTCTGGTACTTACTATGCGCGTCACTTCCTGGCTCCAGTGCAGATCCCTCAGCCTGGTGGCACAGATCATTCGTCTCGCTAACATAGACTTTCTAGCTTCCATCACTGACCTTTGGGCTTTCCCAGTGCAGATCCTCAATACAAACTTGCATAAGTCATTGCCATGGTCTCTAGGCCTTCATACAGGATATTACCATGGGACCCAGGCCCTCAGCTGGATTCTTTGGGTCTCTAGCATATGAATGGATCTCCCGTGCTCTTTTGCATTTGGCTCTTTGGGTGACTATTATAAAATAATTTATAAATTTTGTGTCCTGTTTTAGTTCCCCTTATAAACCCTAACTACAACATCCACCACCCATATATAAGGATACATAACAGCTAATATCATTTCCATGTATTTTGCAAACTTTTTCAATGCTTGGATTTGTTTTTAAATTTTTCTGTTCTATACCTGCCTGATGCTTTTAATAGGATATTGTGAACATTCTAAGGCCCTCATTTCCTGAAGTTCGGCATCAATTGGTGAGATAAATATAGTGTAGAAAAGGGTGGTGTTTGCATTGGGAATGAGCTTGATTGTTGGAGGCTGAGTAAAGCTCAGTAAATCAGATGATTTGAGGGACAAATAGTATCAGAGAAAAGGATCAATGCTTCCCTTTTCAGTCTCTTCATGCACCTCTTCACTATTTTTTCATACTCTTTTCTGCCTCATTCTTCTCCCTGTCCTTCTTTCCTCCCCTTTAAGCTTTTTTGTTCATCTATGGCTTCTCCCCTTGACCATTTTCTCTCGTGCTCCATGACCCAGTACAGTAGTCAACATGAGAGGGACATCTTCCCTGACCCTCAAAGACTCTTAAACATTCTCCTCTCTGATTTTCCACACCATTCTTTTCACCTCTCTTATTCCCTCTCCAGAGCGTTACACATTGAGGTGTTTGCTTCCCTCAACCTTAGGCTTCTTATTCTCCATATAACCTGATATATATGAAAGGGCTCCTGTGATGTTTGCAAAATGAATAAATAAAAACTCAGAGGCTGTCTGAGTGGTCCAGAACTGCTATTCACAAGCACAGCTTGGGCCCTGTGGCAAGCCCTGGGGCTATGTAGCCTTCTGCCCTTGATATGCGGACATATTCCTCCAAGAGAAGCTCTCCAAAGATTCACATCCACAGCACATCCACAGCACACAAAGATGCTGAATAATGCAGCCCTAAAGGGCAGGGAGCACTTTCAGGTAACAGGAAATGCAGTGTGCAGAGGTATGGAAAGGGTTGTTTGCAAAGACTTGGAATCCACAACTAACTGTGTTCTGCAGGACAAAATGAGAAGCACTGCATCTTTCTAGAGGGAACTAGAGCTGCTACAGAGATGGCCTGTGAGGCTGAATGCAGTAAGACAAAAGATGGGCTTTTTGTTTTGTTTTTCTTTAACTGTCAGTTGCACAGTCATAATTCTGATCCTGGACAATGAGCTGTTCAAAGGGAGGAGAAGATGGGGGCCAAAGAAGAGGAAGAAAGAAGCAGCCATGAAGTAGCCTGGGAGGGAACTGCCCATGGGCAAATGAATGCAAGGGAACTGAGCGGGTTTCTGTTGTGATGACAGACGAGTTTCCTGCAGGGTCCAGAGAGCAGCCCAGCAGGAAAAGGTGGAGGGCAGAACTGGGCCATTGTACCAGACGCAACGCTGCTGCATCACTGCCAGCCTGATGTTCCTTGGGGAAAAACACTACCAGATTTCCCATTGGAGTGTACGTGGGAGATTACACTCAGGACTGTGATTTGTTTGTATCACCTGTCATCTTGGTGGAGCAGGATTATTTTAAACTAAACACAAATACACCAGATTTCAGAGTTTAGTTCTCTTTTATGATTTTGGCTTGCCCTGTAATCATTTTGGTTATATAGATAGCCCTTCTAGAGTTTGTCACAGTCCAGAAAAGGCCACATTTGTAAGCCCATGAAAATGTTATTGGAATTCTAATACGTTAATTCCAGTGTACTACTTCCAGTGCAATGCATGGCAAGAATAAAGACACTAAGGCATATTTGTATTTGTCAGGCACCAAGGGGGTCCTGAGTCCAGTCAGAGTAATGGCTAGCCGGAACAAAGTCCTCAGCCCAGGGCCCATCTAGGGTTTTATTAATTTGTGAAGAGAGGAGTGGCTTGGGGATGAGTGACTGCCAGAGTGGTGGGAAGTACATGAGTCCTGTGAGCTGGGCTAGGTAGGAGGCCTAAAATCAGCTCTGTAATATTCAGAGTGGGGTTGGGGGCGGGGGGAGAGAAACAGTAATTTGCACTTCAGGTTGAGGCAGTATCTAGTGTTTTGGCGTCTCTACTTCAGTTTTGATGTGTAATTTTCAAGCTCTGAGAAGTCATAGCCTATTTTCTCAAGACTCATTCTCAGCAAACAGCGTGGCAAATCTCAGCCTAGCAAATCTCAGCCTAGCTCACACATACTACTTGGGAGCTATAGGAAGGACATCACTGACCTGTCGCATTGCTTTAAAGACTACACATCAGCACTTGGGCTAGACCCATTCGTATTGCTTACAGTCAATTGAGAGGATAAGGAAATGTCCTAGCCAGCTCTGCACATATCAATACATGGAGGTAGGACCAAATGCTCTTCTTGCAAGGAGAGCCCTCTAGGTGGTCCTCCACAGGTTAGATGTGCTTAAAGAAATGTGTAGTTTCCCATCATTTTCTTTAGAAGACCCCTGGCTGCTTATCTTTTCTCGAGAGTGAAGTTTACAGGTAAGACGCGGCTTGCACTCACACCTCTAGGACCCTAGGTGCGCACAGGGTTGAGTGGATTGAATCACTGCTCTCCTTCACGCTGGTGTTCCACCATGGCTAGGATGACTTTTACTCTTTATCCTTGACCCACTGCTCATCTGTCATGATCCGTGGCAGAGGTCAACATGTGGGGAAAACCTTCCCTGACCCTTACAGATTCTGCAATGCTTTCTCCTCTGATTTCCCACAGCACACTCTTCTATTATATAATTATCTCATGTGTTACACATTTAGGGAGCTAGGCACAGGCCCAGTGATCCTCGTGCATATGCTGTGGTCTGTGTGTATCTATGGCTTGTGGCCCAAACAAATCCCTGCTCCTGCCATCCAAATCCATTTTCATTATCCTGCGATGCAACTCCTACCTTCGGCTCCACTTTGCTCTTGTAACTGGACTAAATGGGCTACCTTCCTTTCTACTCAGCCAGCAGTTGATGACACTAGTCAGTACCCACAGACAGCCCCTGTCCCATTGTGCCAATTCCACGTGGCAGGATTGCACTCACCCACCTCGATAGGTGGCGGGAAAATTACTGATCGCCTTGTAGACCTGCTTCAAAGCTTCCAGTAACCTGGCAGTGAATGAAATGTACAACCTTCCAACTCAATGACATTTAAGGCAACCACTCATCGGTTCAGGCAGCAAAATAAATTGGTACTCAGCTGCTCCCAGTCTATTTTTCTGGTTAGAGCTATAAATAAAAGAAATGATTGTGCCACCCTGTGTGTGACACCAACCTACCCCCTCCCCCAAGCAATCAAGTTCTCTCTCTCCAGCTTTGTTCTTGTCCCCCTGGGGAACAGAATGTTAAGGATTATATTTGGAGGTTGCCTAGTGCTATGTGTCTACATTTGAGTCCCACGCAGATAAATATAACAAATTACATATCCACCCCTATCAAATTTGTAATGCATTCATATGAAAGTATTTTTCACTAAATATAATAACGTCCCCAATATTCTTATTTGGTCCTTTATTCATGGGGCGAAATTGTATCATTCAGTGGTGACATTTAAATGACAGTTACTGCGGTAACACAGAGTAATGACCTTGTGAAGCGTGGTGTATTGGTGTGCTTATCCAATAATTTATAGATCCATAAATACTAGGTATGATGTCTGATGAGAACTCAAAAGGAAAGAAATACTTTTGCCACACAAAGATTGTGAAACAAAATATTTTTAAAAGCATGTCCTCATTCTTACACTCTGCTTCTCCCAAATTCCTTTCCCTATGAAACCAAAAATGTTGCCCTTTCCCCCCCTGCTCAAATATTAACAATAAAACCAAGAAAGCAGCCTTCCTCCCTCCCATCGTGAAGCACAGAGATCCTTGGTCTGTGTAAACAGGAAGGCGGGGCAACCTCTAGTCAATTCAAATGATCTTGACCCTCTTCGGGCTAAATCTGCTTTAATCAGCATGCCGGTACATCCTGTCAAACTCCAGAGTTTTAAAAACAATACATTATTTCTTCAGATCCTGCAAAAGCCCAAACCGACTACCCTTCACAGAGGCTGTAACCAAGTTAATCTCCGTCTTAGCCAAGAGGCTGCTTCCTGGCTCTGCTTTAAATTAATAAGGCCAATCAGAAATACACAAGGCCTGGACGGCCAATCATTCTTCTCGAGCGTTTTGCCATCTTCCCTGCAGTCAGATAAATCACGTTAAAGCTATTACACCAATGACCATAAATTAGGGGGCCTGCCAGTCCACCGCAGACTAAGATGTCCCCGGGGATGTCACAGCGCGGACGGAGTAGGGGTCCTCGGGTTGAAAGAGGGTAGGAAGCAAGACCCAGGCGTTTGCTGTTGCAGGAGGCCGGACCGCGCAGCCTCGCCGGTCACATATGGGGCGACCTGCGCGGCCCAGAGACGCGCTCGCTCCCCCAAGTGCTGGGCCTCTTGCGCACCCCGCGATACTGCGCAGCTAAGGCCAGGCGCGTGATTGCTGGCGTGGAAAACTCATTTTTCCTCCTGGCTTTCATGTGCACTCTTCATAGGCAGCCCTTCGCGCTTGTGGGAATGGCAGCGAGGGGTGGCGGCCGCCGGGGCAGTGGGGAGCTACTGCGACTCGCGCCCTCTGGGCGACAGCAGCGCGCCTAATGCGGGGACCCAGGCGCGTGGCCGCCACGCTGGGAAACAGCAAGGGGTGGCAACTGGATCGCATCTCTGTTAGCTGCACAACGCCCACACCACCCCGCCTGGCCACAGCCTTTGGAAACGTGAATAGGAAAAAAAAAAAAAAAAAAAAAAAAGGACAGGGCCTGGCGAAGCCGGAGAAGACAGCAGGGACCGATTCTGCTCCCGCTGCTCTTGGGGTAGGCACTGTTTCTCAAACCCGAGCAGGTGTGCGTGTGCGCTCACGTGTCCTCGAGATCCTGCAGCAGTCTGGGTACATCTGGGTCCCCTACCATGTATATTCATGCCCGCGAGCAGTAAAACCCAGGCCAGCTGCTTGGAGACTGTGAACTGCGCTCCTGAAAGCTGACCAAACCCCAGAATCCAATAAAACAAAGACGGAGCTGTCTCCTCTCCAAGTTCTGTACAGAAGATCATAAAACACTTCAGGCATTTTTATTTTATTTTGTTTTTCCTGAAAGGGACAAAGGGAATCTGGGAGAAACCCTGCTGCAATAGAGGTGAAGGGGGTGTCCACCTTTCTTCTCCCTGCACCACAAAAACTGTGGTTTGTGCCTTGTTTTTCTGCCTACTTCCTGTCCTGGTGTCCTCAACCTCTGAGAGAAGTGGATATCATTTTCATATTCTCTCTCTTCTGCATTTGCTCCATTTTGGCTTAACATGTTCTGTATCATTTTTCCTCTATCATCTTTCCATTAGGTGAGATACCCTCCTACTTCTCTCTTTTCACAGGAAAATGAATTCCTCTTCTGCCCTCCTAATTTTGAGTTCAGTCACCTCCCTCAGAAATGCTTCTTTTTTTTCTGTACCAGCTCAGGGGCACAGACATGGTCCTGCTCAGCCTGACGGAGAAAAGGAGGCCTCAGCTGGGGTGGCCATGAGGACATCAGGACCACCCCTTGCCTAGGACTCCTATCCATGAGAGGCACTGTTGTGAGCTAATTTGTTTGTTTGGTGTTGGAAATTGAACTCAGGACCTGGAGCTTCCCAGGTAAGTGCTTATGCCACTGAGCTAAATCCCCATCCGCTTGTGAGCTAATTTGTATTCAGCAAAATTCATGTGTTGAAGTTGTAATCTCCCAGTACCTCAGAATATGACTGTATTTAAAGACAAAACCTATTAAGAGGTTATTGTAGATAAATAAGGTCACATAGGTAGGCCCCAATTCAATCTGGTGTCCTTACAGGAAAAGGAAATTTGGACACACACACACACACACACACACGCCACAACCAGGATGTGAGATACACAAAGAAAAAAATAAGAAGAAAGCCATTTGTAAGGTAGTATAAGGCCTCAGGAGAAACCAAACCCCTTGTCACCTTGACCTAGGATTTCTAAGATCCAAAACTGTGAGAAATAAATTTCTGTTGTTTAAATACCTGATTTGTGGTATGTTGTTAAGGCAGCCCTAGAAAACTAATGGAGACACTACAGAAGCCTGCCTGGAACATTCCTGGAGCCTTTTTTCCTCCTTTGTGACTTGGAAACTCTCCCTCGAATGGTGTGGATGGTGTTCTACTGACATAGCTTTTTTTTTCTTTTCTCTTTTTTCTTTTATTATGTTCCAGGTAATCTTGTGTTAAGAAACAAACTCACCAGTCAAATACTCCTGTTAATAGAGATTTATTTCCTATCCTCCTTGCTTGATTTTTCAGTTTTGTCCTATTTGAGCTTTCCAAATAAAATGCAGCTTGGTTATTTATTTGTTTATTTGCAGTACTGGGAATAGAACCCAGGGCCTTCACACTGAGGTACATCTTTAGTCCTTTAAAAATTTCTTTCAGACTGGGGCTTGATAAACTGCCTAGGCTAGGCTTGAACTTAAGACCCTCCTGGAGGGCTGGGATTATAGGCAGGAGCCATTATGTCCAGCTAGGACCCTTATTTAAATGTGAATTTCAGATAAACAACAAATAACTTTTTAGTGTAAATATGGCCCAAATGTTGCCATATTTGCCATGCCAGTTGCCATGCCAGTTCTATCTGACATGGAATACTGAAAAAAAATCTTTCTCTGAAATTTAATAGGACCGGGTATCCTTTATATTTTGTTTGCTAAACCTGCCAACATTAGTTCAGGGGTGTGACCTTAATATGTTTACACAGTGGGTCTCACATTGGAATCACTTGGAGAACATTCAGTAAAGTACTGATACCTGGATTCCTCCTTGAGGGACTCAGATGAATGCATCTGAGGTCTAACCTGGACGGCAGGATCCTTTCTTAAGGTTCCCAGGTGATCTTAATGTGCGGCTGGAGTCTGCGGGGATGTGACAAGGATTAACTAATCAAATACTCTTGGCCATCATGTTATTGGATTTAGGATCCTTCAAGCCTAAATGTTTTTGGGTTTGGTTCTGCTGAAAAACAAAACAAAACAAAAAAGTCCATCTTTTTACTCTTTTTCTTGTTGAGCCCAGAGGTAAAGGTCAAGTAGATCATCAAAAAATGCCCTGTTCGTGTATGAAGTAGTCATCTTACTTCAGGTGAACTGAGCCTATTAAGAGAGATGTCAAGAGCTGTAATATTGATACCACTGTAGCAAATGACTCTTCATCCTGACACTTCAGATTTTGTAATAAATAGCACAGCTAGGCATGCTGGTAAAAGATTTACCTTATACCATTATTTTTATTACAGGCCAGTGCTCAAGAATGTAGGATCTGTTTTAAGCACACTTTTACTTCAAGGGGATTTGAATATAATTTGGTTTGTCTTCCAGGCTCTAGATATCTGTCCTTCTTAACCACTGGCTGGTATGAGTGGAGCATTAAAACTTAACCTATTTCTCAGTTTTGACTGAAAAATTCTTAGAAACTCTAGCAACTATGGTTAATATTCCTGGGGTTGCACACATTCATTGCAAAACATTCATTTTTCTTGGGTAAAGAAAAGCCTTATCACTGAGATTAGTATTAAATTGCCAATACACATATTCACAGCCAACTAAGAGTCAGAACTAGAGTGAACCCAGGCATGGTAGTAATGTATATGGAGTCTCAGCTACTCGGGAAGCTGAAGCAAAAAGGCTAGCTCAGGAGTTTAAGATCAGCCTGGGCAAGATAGCAAGAATCCATACCAAAAATCAAAACAAAACAGCCACAGCGAACACCCCACCACCACGTCAGAGTGAGAAGAGAATAGGTTACTTGCAACAGAAACACCTGATAGAGAAAATGGTGCTGGTGGGCAAACACATGACCTTGACTGGTGAGGATGGCTCAGTACAAAGTTCAGTCATAGGGATTGTAGGTGAAAGAGCTCGTTAAAAATGCCAGCCAAATAGAGCTGTACATATGGGAGGTCTGGAGACTACTGCTTATTATCTAATGACAAGTTGCAGTAAACTGATGTGGTAACAATAGGCGGTTGTGTACAGTGTATGAACTCTGGATTTGGAATTTTAGTTTTGGTGCTGCTTGGCATCATACCCTTGGGTAACTACGTAACCTACCTTAACTATGATTTTATCATTTTTGAATGATATCATTTTTGAAGAAGTACTTCTGAAACAGTGGCATAAAGACCTCTGAAAATCCACTCTTTCAAATATACAACAAGAATAATGGCAAAATGGTCAAACTACCTTAAATTACTCAAAGGACTGCAACAACCTAAGGAATGTTTACTCAAGAAAAGTGGAGCCATGTGCAGTGGGGTAGGCCTATAATCCTAGCATTCAGAGGCTGAGGCAGGATTGTGAGTTCAAGCCCAGCTTCGGCAATTTCACAACTAAACAACACCCTGTCTCAATGTAACAAAAATTAAAAAGGGCTGTAGTTGTACAGCTCAGTGCACAGGCCCTAGGTTCAATTCCTAGTTAAAAAAAAAAAAGTTGAAGCTCAGTGTGAACAAGGAGATCTATGGCATTTTAACTTAAAAAACTTTTTACCATTCTCTCTAGAACTGTGGTAGCCCTAAGCATCAACAGTCTGTCTCATCACAATGATAGCCTTGAAAATCAGCAAGCAAGCATTCACTGGGGCAGACTAGGTCTGCAGCTCTTCCAAAAGCCCTATGTCCAGAGTTTTTGCTGTTTTACCTTTCTGGAAGCTCCCTGAAAAGTCCTATTCTCGATTTGTCTTTATTTGACCTGCTGTGTTCGCATAGCACTGTGTGCAGGATATAAGTCAACAACGATCAGTGACAACTGTTTAGTATCATAGCTGTCTGAGATAGTGACATTAGTTGCGATTAATTAATGAAGTTGATCAAAAAAACTGAAAAAGAAAAAACTGGTTAAAAAATATCCATAGCAGGCTTTGAAAAATCCCAGCATGTCACTAGAAGTCCAGAAGTCCTTGAGAATGTGCAGGGCAGTTTGTTTTCCAGAAAAGACCAGAGAAGGCCCTAGTTTTCCATCTCTGGCTCATCATAAGGCTGTGCAAGAGTAGAAAGTGAAGGTTAAGTCAGAGCTGTAAGCTGTTCACCAGAGCACTGAATGTGTGCCCCACAAAAAGATGAAAAAGACTATACATTCAAGAAGTTCGATTCACTCTACGTAGAATAAATCAGAGATTCACACGTAGACACATCATAGCCTCTTCCAAGCAGTAAATGTGACCCATCACTTATAAGCAACTCTTAATAAGATTAACTTTCCTTAGAAATCACAGAGGCTAGAAGTGGAGGCATGATATACTTAAATGCTGAAAAAAAAAATCCATCAACCTAGAATTCTATCTCCACTGAAAAGCTCTTTCAAAAGAGAAATCAAGACATTCCTAGATAAATAACTGAAAGCATTTGTCTCTAGTAGACCTGTTTTCCAAGAAATACTAAAGGAATTCCTTCAGGTTGAAGTGAAAGAAACATAGATGATACCTTAACACCAGTAAAGATAAATATATAGGAAATATAAAAGAATCTATAAATGTATTTTTGTTTGTAACTCATTTCTTTTCCCATATAAAAGACAACTGTATAAAGTGATAATTATTCACTCTTGATAGGCATATATTATAGAGAAAGATGCACTTTGTATGACAAATACTAATACAAAGAAGAGAATGAAAGTATATATTGGATCACAATTTTTAAATATATACTTTTGAAATTAACTTTGTGCTATTTCAAACTAGTTTGTTTTAATTCTCCAGGGCAACCCCTACAAAAGTAAACAATAAAGAAATAACAGGGGACCAAAATGGTATGCTAGAAATTACTTTATACTCAAAAGGTAGTAATGGAAGAATAAAGGAGTAAAAAGGACATAAAACACATAGAAAACAAATAACAAAATGGCAAAAATAAGACCTCTTTTGGCCAGTGCTGGCGATTGAATCCACAGCCTTGCACACATTAAGCAAGTATTGTACCACTAACCCTTTGCCCTTGATGAGTCCTATCTCATCCATAATTGCATTAAATTGCATCAGTGATTACATTCCAATCAAAAGGCAGAGACTGGCAGAATGAATTAAAACAACATGATCCAATGTTCTCTATAAGGAACACTTTAGAATTAACAATACAAAAAGGCTGGATGGAAAATTATGAGAAGATATGCCATGAAAAAATTAAACAAGAGCAGGAGTGGCTGCACAAATATCTGACAAAACAGCCTTTAGACAAAACTGTTACTGGAGACAAAGTAGGATAATGGTAATAATAAAAAATCAATTCATCAGGAATACATAACAATTGTTAACATATATGTACCTAATAACATAGCCTAAATCCCAGAATACACAAAGCAAAATAGAGACTACATCAGTAACAATTGTAGACTTTAATATCCTCACCCACTTTCAATCATCTATAAAACCCAGCCAAAAATTGATAAGAAAACAGAACAGTCTGATTACCTAAATCTAACAGAGATGTATAGAACACCAACAACAGAATACATTCTTTGTTTTGTTTTTGTTTTTGTTTTCTACAGGGCTGGGGAATGAACCCAGGCTTTGTGCATGCTAGGCAAGTGCTCTGCCACTGAGCTACATCTCCAGTCCCCAGAACAAATTCTTCTAACATGCACACAAGACATTCCCCAGGCTAGATCATATGTTGGGTCACAATACAAACATCAGTAAACTTCAGATGACTGAGATCATACAAAGTATGTTCTTTGGTTACTACAGAAAACAATTTTTTCCTTTTCTGTGAAAGATAGTAATTTTTATCTGAGAAGGGGATAAAAAATGCAGATTGCAAGCACCTAGCACAGGGCATAATACAGAACATGAACTAATTACTTGAATGTTTCTCTTTGCTGCTGGAGTATAACAAATGAGGAGTTAACTTACCCCTTGAAAATTAGAAAAAAAAATTAAGAATTGGAGGCAGATTAATTACTGGTATTATCTCAATATTGAGAAAATGCAGTATCACAACCCCAATGTATCTACCACTGGTACAGATGAAAGCTGAAAGATGGATCATCTTAGCAATAAAAATTAGCCAATTTATCAGTTATCCATTTACAACTTAATAAAACAAGATAAATGTTATGGATCTACTTAGATTTTCCTTAGCAATAGGCCACTAGAGTTTGTTAATATATGCGACTTTCTTCATTTATTCCATATCAGAGAAGCAAAATTTGGCTACATTCTTGTGAGTCACATCTTCTAGTCAAGGTATAAAGCTTGACTTCATACCACCTCAGTACAAATTCTAGTTCAGATTGCTGTTGTGTAACAGTCACTGATTTGAGTTGTTGTGACAGAGTCCAAATGGTTCATAAAGCCTAAAATATTTACTGGGAGGCCCTGTAGTTAAAAAGTTTGGTGACCCATAACCTAATAACTAAATAATCTTTGGGTGGGCCTGGCAGATGATATTCTAGGAAAGACACTGGAAAAACATGTAGTCACCCTTTTATTTCCAAGTTTGTGTATCTTTCTTCAACATGGCCCATCTTGTTGCATCTATAAATCTATTGAGCCCTCCTTCTTTAATTGCTTTGGAGCAATGCCAAGACACACATCATATTTCATCTTTTTTGAGTCTCTTTGCACTGTATTTTAAGGCATGTAATACTAATGATAGTAATTATCTTTTTTGTAAGCATAAGAACAACTGTGTTCTAATTTTCCTTTAAGTTCTACTATGTGACTATTGACCAAATGTTCTCTGTGTTGTGTTTAAGGCTTCTAAGAATGAGAAATTTCCCCCCATAAAATAAGGACAGCAGAGAATTCACAGTTCTTCAGGAATTCCTCCCACCATGTTTTCTGCACTGATCAAAATCAACAGGGAAGCAATGGCGAATACAGAGTTGCTAAGACTACTTCTGGCAGATTTGCTGATGCTTTAGTTTAAATCAGAGATATCTGTTTACTAAGGATGTTGCTGTAGGACTGTTTTAAGGATGTGAGGTAACTTGGTTTGGGACATTTTGCTGCTGTGGCTTCACTTTTCTCTAATTCTCATGACAGCTGCTCTCCCACCTCACTCTACAATAGTGCCTTCTGCAGGAGCTCATCTGCTTTTCCTTTATAGTGACTAAACTTGCAAATACTAAATCTTTAAAAGATTAAAGAAAAGGCTCTGATTTGCATGCCCCTTTTAAGGAAGTGCTCTCCTCTGGGGCTGCATTCAGCCTTTCCAAAACTCTGTCCCTGAGCCCCTTGGTCTAGCGAAGTGATGAGATCTGGTCCCTGGAAAACGATCTGTGTCCACTCTTCCCCCAACTTGTGCTCAGTCACATTATCTTTTGTGGGCAGTCTAATTGGAATCAATAAAGCGAAAGAGATTAGCTGACTGGAAAATCTTGTCAGAAAGTGAAAGGCACGAGACTGAAAAGATACAGAGATATACAGAGCGAGCAGCAGTCTTTTCAAGGTTTTAATGATAGAAAAAGCAATTAAAAAGGCAGACTAATTGCTAGGATATACAACTCACTCTTTGCACTGTCATTTAGTTAAAGGAAAATGGCAACAAGTTTGAAGTCTTCTGCTGATAGGGATTTTTAAATGAGAAAATGATGTTTTTTTTAAAAAAACCACATACCTACCTTCACAAATGATTTTAAAATTATTTTGTTTTTCCTCCTACTCTCAAGCAACATTAAGCTTGGGAACCAAAGAACCACTTGACCATCCCAAGGTCATAAACAGTACAACATGGACTTGTCTTACCACAAGCAAGGAGGGAAGAACCGTTACTGTCTCCTGTGCTCAAGAGTCCACATGGGCCTTTATTTTCCTAGCTTGCTAATGATGAATACAAGTGACATGAAGAAGCCAAAGCACACATGCAAAGAATTCTTGTTAAGACCCCAGCACAGATCATCAGTCAGTCTCTGCATTACTGCTCTGAGCTGGTTCCCAAATCTCTGTACCAGGTTCGGTGTGGAAGATTATTTCCCGGGCCACAAGTGTATTTTATTAACACTTTCATTTCCTTCTTTCCTTCCCTCCTCACCCCTTTTTTTTCTTTCCTTTTTTTCTCTTTTCTTTCTCTGTCTCTCCTTTTTTCTCTTTCTCATGTTGGGGATTGAAATCAGGACATCACACATGATGCAAGCTACACCTCCATCATTCTTTCATTAATTTACATTTTTAACTATTTTATCCCAAGTCTCTCAGAGTCAGGATCTCTACACCTTATTTCAGTGATCTACTGCAGTATGATAAATTATCCAAAATGTAGTAGTTTAAAACAAAAACCATTGTATTTGTTCATGGTTCTGTGGTCCAAGAGTTTTGGCAGGGCTCACTGGGGATGGCTCTTCTCTGCCCTACAGTGTCTATGGCCTCAGCTGGAATGATCTGGACAGGGTCCTCTCTTTCTCCATGGTATCACCTGGTGACTCAGTTGGGGCCTGCGGATTGGAGATGCCTGACTCCTAATGTCTGGCCATTTTAGTTCTCTGCTACCAGGCCTTACTCACTCAGTAATCAAGTTTGATGTTTACAGAGACAGACTTTTGGTTTCTAAGAGTGAAAGCAGGTGCTATGATACTTTGAGAGATCTCTGCTTGGAAGTCTTAGACTATCACTTCCAAGTTTCATTAATCAAAGCAAGTCACAAGCCAGACCAGACTCAAGGGGTAAGGAATTAAGTATGACTTCTCTGTGGAGACAGGAACTTACAATCAGACACAGCGGGCATGGTTGGCAGCCATTTTTGGGGGGGCACCGGGGATTGAACTCATGGCCTCACTCTTGGCAGGCAGGCGCTTAGGCTCCGAGCTAAAGCCCTGGCCCTTGTCTTTTTGAGACAGGGTCTCACTATACCATTCAGGCTGCCCTTGAGCTCACTTTGTAGCCCAGGCTGGTCTCGAACTCACAACGATCCTCCTGTCTCAGCCTCCCGAGTGCTGGGATTATAGGCGTGCGCCACCAGGCCTGGCTCTTGGCAGCCATTTTTGGAGAAAGATCTCCACTCCTTTCAAGAGCTAATTGGATAAAGTAAGCATGACTACCAAAGGAATGCTAGAAGACTTTTCCAGCTTCCACAGAGATGTCCTAATCTTCAGGTCCAGGAGCCAAGAATGACCCTTTCCATTGGTTTCTATTACTGAGCAGAGGATAAGGAGGCATCAGAAGCACTGGGGTATAGATGAAGTTGAAAAACCTTGGGAAGCTTGGCAGCAAAATTATTCTAATATGGCTGTCTTTTGTTGTTTTTCCTAAACACAGATAAACTATAACATGTAGCTTGCTTTTGCGAATTAATAGAGTAGTCCTCCTTTATCTGCAATTTTCTCTTTCATCATTTCAGTTATCTTGGGTTAACTGTGTCCCAAAAATATTAAGGGGAAAATTTCAGGAATAAACAACTCATAACTTTTACTAACTTGTTACATAGTTGTTCAATTTCATTAGTCATTGTGAATAATCTGACTGTGCCTAGTCTATACATTAATTAAACTTTCTCATAAATACATATAAAAATGTAGTACATGTTTCACTACTATCTATATTTTTAGGCACTGAGAGTGCTGGAAAATATTTCCCACTGATAAGGGAGAACAGTTATACTTTATTTCTAAAAACATTTTGTTGATATTTTCTAGATTACTCTTAACTTTCAGGATTCTGCAGCAAAGCAGAATTAGCATTCTTTGTTGCCTTACCCCAACTGTTAACTTTTCTCTATAAGATAGTACATTTTACTAATACTTTGTAAGTGCTTAAATTGCTTAAGTGATCAAGGGGAGTCTTGATTCTTACTGCCTCCAGCAAGATTAGGCACTTGCCCTTTCACTTAAGAATCCCTCTTGGGAGTAATTGTTTTCTCTGAATTCTTGGTGTGTTTATACATGCTATCCATGATAATTCCCTCACAGGCATAGTTGAAATGTATTAGCCTTCACTGCTACTCTGTGAAGGTTTATAGTACTGAATACCCTTCCCCTTTTGGATTTGGTTTTTCGTCTGCATTTAAAGTTGATTCATTGTGATGCACTCTTATCATTCCACCCCATGATATGAAAAAATTTCAGTGAATTCAAATAAAAGACGCAAAAAGTTCTGCTAAAGATGTCCTATGTACATATATATAGTATTTTATTTTAAAATGTCACTGAGCATATACAGTTCTTTAGCTTTTCCCAGGGGACATGGCACCTAAGTTTCAAAACACACAAAATAGATCCCCTTTACTAAACAGTTCTCATTTTTGGGTTACAAAAGTCAATGTTTCACAATCACAAAGCATGAAGGTACATAGTTCTGAAACCATTATCAGGCAGATTGCTCTCAACTCACTGTACGTGGGGTAGCTTTGGAAACGCAGACTGTGACATACATACTGCTTACAAATGATCCTCACCATGGGCCTCCTTGGGTCTCCAAAGAAACAAAGAAATTTGGAGGCAAACCAGGAGTGAAAGAATAACCTTAGGACTCCCCAAATAGACACAAAGTACTCATAGGAGATCACAAGAGTGGAAGGCGCAAGGTTCTCCTTCTTCAGGTGCATACATCACAGTGGGCACGACAGCACATTTACAGCCTTATTTGGTCACTGTCTACCTGGTTGCTACATGAACAAAACTTCATCTAAGACACAGAGGAAAAATTAAAGCTATTTACACAAATGACATTGTTGATCAGAAAGAGCAGTCTTTCCCAAACTGGCACTCACATCTGTTGAAACGCCATGGGGGGCAGGTCAGGCTGCCCATGTAGTATCCTTTGAAAATCCCAGTGTACACACATATGCTGCACTGCCACACAAAACCAGTTTGCTCAGAGAGGTGGGCTGTGCTGTGCAGGCTGCTCCATTTCTCTGCTCTTGTATGTCATCAAAATCCAAGTTCTTAATGTAAGAGTCTGTCCTGTGGCCAGAGATTATTTTACTATTTTCTTAAATCTGGTAACTTTTAGGGTCAGTCTGGTTGTACTTTGCATAGACAACAAGTCTCATTGCTTCCTCCATCTGCTCCTGAAGCACTAACCTATGGAAATGGGAATCAACGTTTAACATACTCTGAAAAGGGGGGATCCCTTAAGGGTTAGGGGAAAGGTTAGGTCTTCCAACCGGTGGAAAGAAAACCATTGACCACGTGTGGCCTCGTGGTTATGATGGGTAAACAGATGAAGAAGGAGGTGGGGATGGAGACAAGAAAGACAACATCAAGAAGAGAATCAGATTTAAAGATGTGGGAGACTCTTCCTAAGTGATTCCACACTAGGGTTTTTGGTACATGGAAAACCTTGTCCAAATGGCCAAATGGCCAATGGCTGAATCTGGGGCCTAGGACTCTCATTCTTTCCCAGCAATATCTTATGGCTGTAATTCCTCCTTCAAAATAAATAAATACTTAGACGAGTAAGAGAATGTGGACACAGCTGACTTCACATAGCCCTGTGGAGGTCAGTTGCTAGGAATTTAAAAAATGAACACTCCAGATCCTGCAAAGCTGAACACTGTAGAAAAGAATAGAAGTCCTCACTTTTTAAGCTCCTATGAGACAGGTGAGTGCTTGGCCTAGCCAGATTCTCACCTCTTCCTTCTTGCTTCTGAGGCAGGAGTCTCTCTGCCACAGCAGGACCTCCGCCCCCTGCCACCTCTCTGGCTGCTGGCCCTGCTCTGACTCCAGATGTTACAAGATGAAGCTCTGAGGGATTGTCTGGAGAGATGCTGCAGAGCATGGCTGGATGGCAAGTTCACACTCTAAGCAAGAGTGCTCACAGTTAGGTCTAAGAGAGGAAGTCAGCCCAGCAGAGATTTAGAGCCGAAAGAGCCTTTCATTAAAGGAAGGGGCCACTCAACTCCCAAGATAACCATAACTAGGACTTAACTAGGAAATCAAATGCTTTTCATTACACAAGACTTCCTCTGAGGCTATCAGGACAAGCAGATTTAGCTATAAGTCAGATACACAAGATTTCAGAACCATATATGAATATGTTCTACAGAATTCTGAGTTTTTTGGCCTTTCCAAGAATGCTCCAATGACCAACATGTTATGTAGACAGTTACTGTCCTGGGATGGGGTAATTTGGGGCCTAGGTGAAAAATAAGGCCAAATGGAGTAAGCTCAATTCACAGAGCAATATCAATGCTGGGTAGCCCTGCCATGGGCATGAACAAATTACTTTTTCAGCTTTTGATTTATTCACCTCATTTGTAGTCTTTCTTCTATCCCCTAAATGCAAACATGGCATTAAATTGCTAGTGTGATCTTTCTACCCAAGTAGACTTAAGAATTTCTAGATACCTTCGTTACTAAAACTGTCAGGACTAAATGTTCAAGGTTTTAGGATTATTTGAATGAGAGGTTTCCAAAGTTTTTCCTGAGACATGCCTTGGCAGTAAAGGAATTGGTGAACTGAGTAGAAAGTTGTCATGACATCTACACTGAAATTCTGACTCGGATAGTTTAAGTTAAGACTAGAGAAGCTCAAGGTAAGGCCCGGAGACAGGTCCAGGAAAGCAAAAAAGAAGGAAGAGGAGGAGGAGGAAGAGGGAAAAGAAAGGAGGAGGAAGAGAAGGGCAGCGATGGAAAAGATCACAAAGATCAGTACAGTGTCCTACAGAAGGCTTTCTCAAGTTTCCAATTTCTATGTGACTTTGAGAGTCAGTGCAGGAGCAGGAAGGGGACCACATTGTTGTATGATGCCTGAGAGTGTTCCCATGGCATCATATTCTGCCAGGGAAGACAATGGTCCACCACAGACTGCTCCTGATAGAGATGTTTGGGTGTAGCTAAGGTTTCCTGGAAGAGGAAGGAACACTGTCTGATGTAGATGACTCCTGACAAGGTAACACCCTATTTCTTCTTAGGCAACCTGTTGGCAAACACCTGATGGAGAAAATTCCCATAATATTTTACCTGTCACACAGAGTGCTGATTCCACACTGTGCAATGTGTTCATTCCTGAGCAAGAAGGCTCTAGACATGTCCTACAAAAATATCTACAACTTTAGGAATGTAGGTGACTTATTACCTTGGAGGAAAAGTTCCTATCTTCTATGCTGGGAAAGAACTTTAAAAAAACAAGAACTAGAATTGGCTCTCCAGCACTTTTGGGGATTCACATGAATGACCTTTATCTTTATTGGTTTGGGAGAGTGTCTGAATTACACAAAGCTATCAAAATGGGCACTTCCCAGTTCCACTCTTTCCAGAGGTATCCCCATTTTCTTCCCCCCTGTCCTCCCAGTCCCCTGGGTCACTTTCATGACAGTTTGTTTCCAGAAGGTCTGCAGGAAGAGAACTAGGTATTTAAATGTTGTTCCACAAGTTCCTCCAGTACACAGCAGCAGTCTGCCTAGAAGATCAAAGTGATTTTTGTCTTGGCCGTTCCTCCTGGCACAGAAGTAGTAAGTAGTCATGGGTGGCGGGCTGTCTGCTACTGTCATGCTTGTGAGGCACACACAGTCTCCATTTTTGGGAGCTATGACATGATTCTCTGGAAAAGGGGCAGAAAAGACTCAACTTCAAATTTGCTTTTATTCAAGTGCCATCCTGAGTGGGCCTTCCCTAAAGATGACGGAAAGAGCTCTGCTATGGCTGGACAGAACTCCGGTACTCACACTTTGCTTGGAGTGAGCTAGAAGATAGTTACAGTCCATGAAACTAGAATCTGAAACTGTCTTCAAATGAGGTACGGCAAACCCACTGATATAAGAGGGTCCTAAACTGGTTCCATTAAACACTGCTTTATATAGACCCCCATGACACAGCAGGTGGGAGAAAGCTGACCATCCCAGAAGTGGAAATCCAGACTGTCACGATGAGACCTCAAGCTACCCAAGGAGACTGCTAAGATAATAGAGAAGCTCATGGTCCAAAAGAACACCCCTATTTTCAAGAAAACACACTGATTTGGTGAGAAAATGCAACTCAAGAACAAATGTTACACAACAAAGACAGTATCATGCAGGGCACTGCTCCAGATGGCTGCCTGGATGGAGTGGGCCCCAGGATCTGTGGACAACCCAGCCTGGGTTGGACTTTAACACAGAAATTCCTCAGCCAGAGGTGGAAAGTCCCAGTCCCATTCCCTGGGAGGGAAACAAGAAAGATTCAAGGAATGTTGGAAATAAAATCCTAGCCTCCCCCTACCATTACCGCAAAAGAATAAAGAGAAACAGAGGAAAAAATGTGGGGGAGAGAAGGAGGAAGAGAAAGACAGAAATCCCTGAAATAAATCTCAAGCTTACTAGAAGGTAGATGCTTATATTTTGAAGCATGAGCCCCTCCCCACAACTTTCCAATGCAGCGCTTTGGACCTGGAGAGAAATTGGCAGCGTGACAGGCTGAGGGGTCTTCTGCCAGTTATGTCTTAAAACGGTTGTCCCAGCTACTCTAGGTAAAATAAATTTGATGTATGTGCCCCCAGAGGGCCAACTGCTGCCCTGGGGCCTATAAAAGAAACCAATGGAGATACAACACTCAGTAACAGGCTTCCTCTTTTGCTTTTGTTCAGTGTCCAGACCTGTGACTAAAGAAGAAATGGAAACCTAAGGGTCACCTTGAAGTACAGCCAGAGGCTTTTTGGCAGCAAATGCCCCTGGACTAGGAAGAAACCACGTCACCTGAACTCAGCTGGGCACTTCCCAGTTAGTTCTGCACCGCCCAGAGGCATCCCCATTTTCTTCCCCTCTGTCCTCCCAGTCCCCTGGGTCACTTTCATGATAGTTTGTTTCCGTGTATTAAAGGAATGACATATACAGAGATGTCATCTCCTGAGCCCAGCCGGTCATTCGATATCCGCCATCCTCTGTCCTTCAGAACACCACGGGCACGCATCACCAGGTCCTGAGCTGCTAGTGTGTACCTGTATGGGCAGAGACAGGAACAAGACAGTCAGTACAGTGTCTCCAGGGCCAGGAGAGGCTGGGAAGGAAGAGGCAATACTTGGTTTTAAGATACCTTTAAAAGCAAAAAAAAAGTCAAGGTCATCTTTTCCCCAAATGTATGACACAAAATGTGACATTATATTTCAGGTTGTAGATGGACAAATCACTACTTTAAACAACCAAAAAAAAAAAAATCCACTGCTATCACCGCCCCCAACCACACACACCTCTGAGGCATGAACTCAGGGCTTCCTGCATGCTAACATACCTGTGCTCTACCTCTGAGCTCCAGCCTGGCCCTCTTTTGACCCTGTTTATCACACTGAAGGGAATCTCTGTTTGTGACCAGTGCATCCCCCCCCTTTATTGTTTTGGTGCCACTATGTCTTAAGGAAGACCTACTAAGCTCACAGTTTTCCATGGCAAGCAGTATCTAGGTAAAGAAGCACAAGAAGAACAAGAACGGCTGCTTCCAGTGTATGTTTAGGGCCACATCCTTTGGTAACAAAGCAGAGCCATTTTCTACTTACGGTACGGATAAATCTCTTTTTGAAATAGATTTTTTCAACAAGTGATTTGATTTCAAGACAAACAATAATAGATAACATGTGTGAAATACAGCAAGAATGTGAAGTGGTTTTTTGTTTTCTTTGGTTGTTTTGGTGAATGACTGATAATCCTTATGGTGGATGAGCTGTTCCACTTATCCTTATTAATGCCATGGTTTCTTCTAGGTCAGTGTAAGAGAAATAAATCTGAAAATAAGGTTGCTGATTAAGCTTTAAACTAAAAGCTGAAGAAAAGTATTAACATTTAGAGAAAGTATAACGTCAGAGGAGGTTTGAGGGGTGTGAGCCTTGGCTAGCCTTTAGGCATAAACAATGAAAAGAAACAGTGACAGATGTCTATCCAACTACTGACCAGGGCAGGGATCTTCTTAGTTGACAGACTTCAAAGAAATTTAGTTCCACTGGCAGGGCCATATTTGGTGTGGGATGGACTACTCTCTTAGCTATGCCAGTAAACACATGAATCACCTTTATTCTGGTTTCCCGCTCACCAATAACCTTCTGATTATGATCTGCTTTCCTGTGTAGGCTTGCCTACAGGGAGCGAATAAGACAGTCATTTGACTTTAAGAATATTATTTATATTTCTCTGTATAAATGTCAACTGGCTGTTTGGTTTACAGATCAATCTTGTGAGCTTCATTACGATAAGCCCAGGTCTTATAATGAATCTATGCTTTGTATCTTGATTAAATCAGGTTCTGAACCTGAAAAGCTAAGAGCCAGATTCTGGTTAATCATCAAGAAAATAAACATCTCCCTATAAGGCCTCTTTGGAAGGCAGCCTGTGTCTTTTACAAGGGACCACCCTGATATTGCTAGTGACCTTTCCCCACTTGGAGAGTCTCAGCCTTGCCTTCAGAAGCTTGTTTCTTAATTCAAATCCTTTAAGAATTTACAGATGCTCAAGTTAAGAGACTTGCTTTAAATAAAGGGTGGTGGCAAATGACCTCAGGATTGTGAGTTTTAAATTGTAGAGTACTTGAGAATCAAGTGTACTCATACAGCCTAGGTAGCAGACAGAAGTATAGCAAATACTACAGAGGAGAGGACAATATACCCAGCACAAAATGAGTACCTTTTCTCCTGGAGGACTAGGTAGAACAGACACTTTTTCTCTCTGTATTGAGGGAACGACTGGCTTTGAGGCAGAAATTTCTCAGTTGCACTTGAGAAATGATACAACTGGTTATTCCTGACTGTTCTCCTTCTAAGACCAGGAAATAAACTGAAAGGTATCTAAAAAGACCTTTGACTGAACGCCAAATAAATGTCTTACGGTCTGCGTACTGCGTCTCCTGGACTACTTTCAGAACAGCCTCTCAGATGTTCTCCCCAAGTTACTCTTGGTTCTACAATGAACTATCTGCATGAGATCCGATCACACAGGTTGGCTACCAGAGTATTAGGGGGTATTTATTATCCTGGTGAATTTTCAGGATCAGAAACCTGACTGAGTCAATGATTTGATTCATCCATCAGGGCTGAACATGCCTTAATCTTGCTCATGAGCTGACTAGATGTAGGAAATTATAGCAGGCTGTGAGAAAACACGGCCGACGATGCAAGACACGCGAAGAGGTCAAAAAAGCAGATACAGAACTTCTGATGCAGGCTGTTTAGTCTGGGGTCAGAGAGCCTCCATGGGTCCTGCAGCCATGGAGAAATGGCTGAGAGATCAAAACAAGGTTAGATGAGCATTTCTCACTGGATGTCTTCAAATTGTGAAGAAAAACATGACCCATAGCGAAAGGCAAGGAACCACTCTGATACTGCTAGTAACTGCAGGTATTCTGAAAATAGTCAACATTTGTTTCGCTATTTTAAAATGCAAGCATTGGGTTACCTAGAAAAGATAGCTCCCCAGGAAACTCATTTCCCTGAGGGCTCTGTATTAAGTCACTATCCATAAATATGGGTGTTACAGCCAAGTGTGGTTGTACATGTCTGCAATCCCAGTGCTCTGGGAAGCTGAAGCAGGAGGATCCCAAGTTCAAGCAACTTAGCCTGCGTAGTTTAGCAGGACCCTGTTTCAAAATAAAAAAGGTCTGAGGATGTAGCTCAGTGTGAAGGCCCTGGCTTCATCCTCCCCCCCCCCCCCCCGCCAAGTGTTGAGTTGCTTATTCCAAGATAAGTTTGTCTCCTGAGATTACCTCTCTTTTCACCATCTTTTCAGTCTTCCTTTAGGTTAACTATTTGAGAAAGAAATTCACTATTGCTTTCTCAATTTCTTTCTTCCTTTATCTCTTTGTAATACTTTATTAATCTTTTTTTTTTTGGTGGCACCAGGGATCGAACTCACGACCTCATGCTTGCCAGGCAGGCGCTTAGGCCACTGAGCTAAATCCCCGGCACTTGTTACAGTTTGTATATAGATGGCTCCCCCAAGCCTCATGTAGTCACGGAAGTGGCTGAATCTAGCGTTTGTGATTGACTCCTTGTCTAGTGCTGGGATTGGCGGTATGAGTTCTGCACCCACCCAGGGGTGGAGCCAACATACAATGCAAGGTCGGAATGGGGGCGTGTTTTTCCTCTTTGGTGAGGTTTGCTCTTGCAGCTGGCAGCCGCCATGAACGGCTGCCCTCTTTTGCTCTGGCTGCTGCCTTGAAGTGTTGCCCCAGTGCCATGCCACCTTGCCTTGGAGTCAGCTGATTATGGCCTGAAATTGCCAGAAACTGTAAGCTAAATAAACCTTTTCTTCCCTAATTTTGGGTGTCAAGTGTTTGTCTCAGCAACGAGAGAAAAGTAACCAAGTCACTTGTCTTTTTGAGACAGGGTCTCACTATGCCATTCAGGCTGGCTTTGAGCTCACTTTGTAGCTAAGCTCTAACTCACAAGGATCCTCCAGTCTCAGCCTCCTGAGTGCGGGGATTACAGGTGTGCGTCACCAGGCCCGGCTAATCTGTCCTCTTAAAGCTCAATCCTAAAGCAGCTTCTCAATATGATTCTGCCAAACTTTATTCCAGCACAAACAATGCTGACCATTTTCTTTATCCTGGAAATCTTTTTTCTTCCTGAGTTTTTCTTTCTTTTTTGGGTGTGAATACCATTATATAGCCCAAGCTCTCCTTCTGTGTCTCAGTTTTCACAACACAGCACAAGTACTCTCGGTTTCTTAATTTCCTTTGTAGGCCCTAATTAAGACTTAGGAAGAACTCAATAAATGTTCAGTTATTTTTACTTCCAAGGTGTGACTTCTCCATCCATCATCTTTAGTTAATGGTATTCGAGTCTCTGAAGCAAGAAATCATAGTCCTTTTCAATGCCACTTTTTTAACCTGGAATTATTTAATTATAAAATCCACAAGGCAGAGTCAAGTTTCTAAGCTTTTTAAGGTTTATTTTTTATCAGGAGCACATGGTTAATTAAAATAAAATCTAATCTTATTAAGATGTGAGTTATATTTGTTTATTGTAAAAATTGATGTATCTGAACTTACTGTTGTCATATCACACCCACACCCTTATTCTGTGCTGTTACTTATTTTTTTTTTCTCCAGTGCTAGGGATGGAATCTAGGGCCTTACTCATTTAGGCAAGTGGTTTACCACTGAGCTATACCTTCAGCCTCTCTTTATTCTTATTTTTTGTCAGATCAATAGCTTTATAAAAATACTCTCCTCTACCAACAAATTTGGCAGTTATTTGGTATTACTTTAATTTCTGTTCTTTTAGCAGTTATGATTAAAATTTTAATGTATAAGTTAATATTTCTGAATTATTCCTAAAAATTGAAAGGATCTTAGAATGTCTTTTGTCTTCCATGTTAACCCTTAATATTTTAGTTTCACCCTGTTTTATTAGTCATCATCTATAATTTAGACATGCAAATAAAGTTTACATGATCCTTACATTGCAAAAAACAAAACAGTTACCACCATACTTACCAACTTCCTTTTTAAAAGTCTCCTTGCCTCTGGATTTAATTTCCTTCTGTAGAAGTACATTTTTAGAAATTCTCTTAATAATGGTCTGTGAGAGGTAAACTCATCTAGCCTTTGGACAATGGAAATTTTTATTTTGTCTTTAATCTTAAATAATAACCTTACTAGGTCTGGAGTTCTAGACTGAATATTATGTTCCCTCAACATTTGGAGATATTATTCCACTTATTTCTGATTTCTACTCTTATTGAGAAGAAATCTGTCTTTTATTATTCCATTATAAGTAAATATCTGTTCTCATTGGTATCTTTTCAAATTTTTGTAGTTGATGGTACAAAGTTCCACTAAGACATAACAGTGAGGATTCCTGTTTATTTCTCATGGATAGAAATTAGTTTTATTCCTTCAAACTGAAAACATTTAATTTTGGAAAATTCTTAGCCATGAATTTTTTTTTTTTTGAGATAGGATCTCACTATGCAGTTCAGGATGACCTTGAACTCACTATGTAACTCAGGCTAGCTTTGAACTTACAGTGCTCCTCCTGCCTGAGGCTCCCAAGGGATGGGATTACAGGCGTCCACCACCTCGCCTGGCACAGCCAACTTTTGGAATACTGTTTCTTGTCTATACTTTGAGCTACCTCCCCAGTCTTTATTAACATTTTTTCTTTATTCTGAGACAGAGTTTCACAAAATTGTTAAGTGGACTTGAGTTTGTGATCCTTCTGCCTCAGCCTCCAAGAATGCTGGGAATGCAGGTGTGCACCACCATGCCAAACTTTCCTCTTTTTTCTAACATTGTATATAAACTCTGATTTGACCTTTCCATTTTACCTTCTAGATTTCCACTTCTCTGTGATAACTTTCAGTCTGCTAATTGTTTCTTTACATAAGTACTGCGTGCTAACGAATTGAGCCACTGTAGCTTCATACTAATTGTTTCTTTAGTACTTTACTTACTATTCAATCCATTTTGTGAGTTACTTTATTTCAATGATAATGTTTCACTATTGTGAATTTCTATTTGATTCTTTTCCAAATCCATTTTTGTAATTCTATTCCTACATGTTTAAGTCTTTTCTCAACCTATTCAATTACATGTAGGTTTTCTCTGGGAATTTAGGGGGAAGGGTACATTGTATCTAGTTAGTCTTTCTTATCATGAATTTGAAGGTAAGATATAAGGGGCTCTTTAAAAAGCAGTTGCTTACTATGCCCCTTGGGTTTACCTTTCCTGGAAGACACAGTAGGCTTTTATAGTGCCAGAATAGGTTAATGTTAATAATTTTTGGCTTAGGATCGCCATGATACAGGAAGAACTCAAGGTTCACACTGCATTTGTCCTGCACAGAAGGTCTATCTTTTCTAGCCATTTCCTCCAAAACCTCAGTTTTATCAAGCATCTGCCCTCATCTATGTACACATGTGCTTCAGGGAAGGATCTCCCAATCCGAGGAGAGGCTTAGGGAGAAATCTGGGGCCTCTTAATTATACTCTATTCTTACGAGCTGGAATTCCTTCACACTACTAGGTGATAACATACCAGTCCTCGCCCTATGCTTCCCTAGTACAAGCCATACCCCTCCCCGCCCAGGGCTTCCCCAGTGCATGTTATACCTCTCCTTCCCTTGGGCTTCCCCTGCCCAACAAGAGTCTCAACAGACAACTGAAGGGGACTGATAAGACGCTGTGTTTGACAGGTCAACAGTACAACTGAGCTCCAGGACTAGCTTTGTGACACGGCCTTCACAGTACAGGGAATCTGGCACTAGAATAAGAGTCGACAAGTTTAAGAAAGATGAGGTCACTTGTGGGAATCATTCCTCAAAAACTGATCAGCTCAACACAGTTCCAGGAAATTGTCCTGTCCCCATAGTAGGCTGGCCTGATGGCCATCTCAGAGCTCATTAGCATCCACGTTCAAGTCACCTTGCTCCAGGCATAAAACCACTTGCAGGGATGCTTTTCTATTAAGACTGACATAAGAGCAAACTTTCTCCAGGGGGAAGCTGCTTCTCCTCACTCTTATTTTGTTGACAATGGGAAATAAAACAAAACAAATAGACAAAAACAAAACAAAACAAAAAAAAAAAACAAAAAAACCCAACTGCTTAATGTTGCAGTAAAACAGGGGGACTTCGGTGATTTGGGTACTGAGGCTGAACACAGGGGCGTGTGCGTGCTTGAGAGAGAGGGCCAGAGGGAGAAAACTTGAGTCAAGACATGAAACACAAGCACAAAACACAGAGCAAAGCAGCAAAGAACGGGGTGCCGCTGAAGGCGGGGGATGGGAAGTGGAGGCTGTGATTCATTGGCTTGGGGAGAGGCTGGCGGAGGAATCTGGTGATCCTGGAGACTGGCCATGGAGTGGCTGCAGGGCCATTACTGAATGCCCCCTTCATGTACACATGGCCAGGTGACACTGGGGACTGCTGCAGTAGTGTGAAGTGCCCTTCTCCCCTGAGAAGAGTCTCCCCAGGAGGCAAGTTTTGAATTTCGAGAGCACTTTTTTTCTGCTCTGGCTGAAGCTTTCAATACTGATCAGCAAAACTGCTGAAAGAAAGGGCTGCCAGGGCAGGACTGGACTTGGCAGACTTCACTGGGCTGCGCTCAGACAGGAGGTGGCTGGCCAAGGACAGCAGGGGTGGCAAGAAAAACAAAAGAGGAAGAGGAGGCGAAGAAGCCTGGGAAGCCCAAAACTCTGCTCACAGCCACCCACCGGAAAAGTCAGGCGGGAGGAGACCAATAAATCCTTGCCTCTCCCCACCGTTTTTGCCCTGGCTGGGTCAGTATTGTGTCTTTCACACCGGCAGTGGCGCATAACCTGGACTCGCTGGGTGGGTGTGGTTTGCCTGGGTTCCAATCCTGACTTTCCCACCACCCGAATGGGTGGCTCTGGAAAAATTCTTTAGCCTCTCTCAGCTCCTCTCTTCTTACTTGTAAGTCTGGAATAGTAACAGTGTAGACCACAAAGGCGCCTGCAAAGACTAAATGGGATTTTTCCATAAAACATTCAGCATGGTGCTTGGCACATAGGCTCAGGGTCAGTAAATGGTAGCTATCATTTGCCTTGTTAGATATAAAAACGTTTCTCTCTTCCCTGTGAGTTTTTGCCTTAAGTCATCTACCTCTTACAGAGTCTGTTTCCCACAAGACCACATCTGAATCAGCACTACAATGTCAAAAGTAAGTCAATTTCAGGCCTCAGGCTCTAACCACACTTATAATCTTTAATAGTTCGAGTTGGGTGGGAACTTCTATTTGCCATTTGGCTGGTACAGACAGGGTCTTATAAAGAGGGAGGGTAGGTGGCAGGAACTGGGGAATTAATGGGTTCCAAATATTTGCATATAAAAGGCAGCCTCCATCTGCTGATACCCCTGCAGTAATACAATGTGATGGGAATAGAAGGAGGAATCCTCTTTGCATTCAGGGCAGGCCTGGGAGATTTAAGAGGTAGAAAAGCTCACCCTGGCTTTGGAACTTTGGCAGGGATCTATGGTGACCGAGTGGGTGCAGGGCGGGGGTGCCTCAGAGGCTTTTATTGTGCTTGGAAAGAGCAACTGGTCGTGGGAGGAGGCACACATCGTAGGTTCACACCTTGGGAACCAAGCTCTGAAGCTGATGGCTGCTCACACCAACTCTCCCCAGCCTACACCACTGAGGTGAGTACCCTGAAACGCTGGAACAAGGCCGCAGCCTGCAGAGGCTTCCCCACCCCTGTGGGAAGGGGTGAATGAACCTCCCTCCAGGCTTCATCCTCTTTTCTGCACCCTGGCACTGGCTCCCTGATTTCTTAGGTGGTGAGTGTTTATTTTAGTTCAAGTCCCAAACAGCAATATTTCAACATAAGGAGGCACAATACACCATCTCCTTCTCAGTCCTTCCTTGTAAGCTCTTTGAAATGCTCTGATGTGACCACACAGCTAAGTGGCCACACAGCACCGCTCTGCCAGTCACATAAACAACACTGTGGATAGAAAGCCGGGCCTGTTTGTGTGCTGTTCAGAGGCTGCTGCAGCCAGGATCTCAGGCTGTCTTCCAAATTCCCACGGATCTGAATATGCTAAATAGTGCACAAGAAACAACAATACAAGATTTTATCTAGTCTTCAAACACTAGATCAAACACGCACAGATTTGTTCTTAAAACCTGCAAGTGATATGGTAGAGGGCGTAGGAGGAATCTTCCTTTTTGCATTTGAGGCATGGTGTTTGAAAACCATATGGCAGTACGAAGAAATTAGGTTCAGCAAACTCACGGAAAGATTTTGAAAAAGGAACCTTTGTCTTCTGCCAAAATAAATTTCCTATTATCGTTGTCATACAAACTGGCATTTAATACCTGCATTAATGCCTGCTGTCTGTGTTGATGGGGGTTTTACCATTAACCTTCCACTGATTAACCTCTTCCTGCTCAAGCCACACAGCTAACCACAGAGGGAAGGAGGTTATGATCCACTGGTACTTATGGATGTCATGTTCCATTAAGAGACGCTTGACAGAGCTGGTGTTGTAGCTCACTGGTAGAGCACATGCCTGGTGTGGTGAGGCCCTGGGTTCTATCTCCAGCATACACACACACACATACAAAAAGCCCCTTAGTGTTACAGCAATGGAATAGAGGGCTGTTAGGTCTAGGACACAAAAACCGAGGCTTCCTCAGCCTTTTGGAAATAAAGAACTGGGACAGAGCTTTGCAAAGTTTGCGCCAGCATTTGGAATGCGAACCCATGCCACATTTTCATGTTTGGCTAATTGTCCTCTGACCCAGTTTCTCTTGGTTTTGCCTGCTTCCTTTCCCTTTCATAATGTCAACAATTTATTCCTTTCTGACAAAATATTAAGCATCTTTTGGGTGTTGACATACTTGCCTCCATTTTGAATGTTGTCCCCCGGAGGCCTACCATGAAGCCTCCCGCCCTACAGAGGGGAATCATTGTCAGATATTTTGCCACAGAAAATACCTTCCAGGCCTTTCCAAATTGCACAGACTCTTTAGGTCACAGAAGACAACCTTATTGGAATTATAGGGATCTAGATCCTCTGTGCAGCCCAACCCCTGTGATCACCACCAGCCCACCTCTCAAATGCTAGTGTGATGAATTTTCTGTGAACGGCTCATTTCATGACCCCAGAAAAGTCAAAGAACTGCCAGCTCTGCTATACTTCGGGATAAACTCTAGTAAGAAAAGAAAAGAAAAGAAAAGAGTAAAGGAGAGAAAAGAAAAGAAAGACAAAAATATACTGCACTCATATCCTGCCTTGTCTACAAAGCCTCCTTTAATTTTCTCATTCCTTTGTTGAGATAGTTCAAAAAGAGCAAAAGAACTTAAGAAGATGCACTGGGGTCAAGGGGATCACAGAGCACACTGTGCCCTGTCCCAGCCTGGGAGGGATGTGTGCTCCTCAGAACTGGGCAAACACCTCATTATGCTAATCATCTCTTCCCTCACAAGTGCTGGGGTTGGGGGTGGGGGAATGCTATTTTAAATTTCTTGTTGGGAAGGATGTCACCAAAGGAAGGCAATGCTGGCATTTTGTTGAGAATGCTGTCACTAGGATGCACAAGAAAAAGAAAAGAAAAAGCAGAAAACCTACACACAGCATAAACACACGCCCAATCATCAAGAAACCCAAAACTCCTGCCTGTCACTAGTAGACTGTGCCCTGCCTCTTTCTGTCTGCTTTCTGCCTAGACAAAACTGGGAAAACCTGGTATAACTCTACAACAGACCCACGCGAAAACTCAAATGCAGAAATGTTTTGTTGTTCTTCCTTGCTTTGTTCTCTTTCCTCTCCCTCAGACTTCCCACCCCGGGGAGTATATCTTTCCTTTCTCATCTTGTATCAAATAACAGGCTCATCTCCTCTATCAACCCCTCTGGCTTTGACCCCACTACTCTCCATATTCCCAGCCCATGATTCCGCAGCTAAACCTGTAGCCTTGGTCTACATTTGCAGAGTAATGAGCCCTTCAGCCAAGAAAGGGCTGAGTCCCTGGAATTACAGGGGGCTTTCATGTATATGTTACAGCTTGGGCTAAAACCCACTAGGGAGACTTTCACTTTTGTGACAATGTCAGAATGACACTCAGCTGGGGAAGACACCTGGTTGCTGGGATGCTCCCTCTGTGTCATGGGCCTCCCAAAAGACATGCTAAGGACAGGGTGTGAGTGTGGTGCCTTCAGGCCTATTTACACACAGATGCTGCAATCATGCCACAGACATGAATGAAAACACTATTTTACACAACTCCTGAAGGGGAAATAGATTAAGTTTCTGATTTTCTAATATGGCTTAAATTACTAAGGCACACACAAGGTGGGAAAATAATCCTCACATTGTTTGTCACCATCAGAGTGTGCAGAACATTTCCTGATTATTGTTCACAGTGAATGAATTACACAAATTCTGTATCATTACCACAGACTTCGTTTAATTTAAAAAATTTTCATATTCATTTATCTTGCTAGTTCATTAAGTCTGACATGATCTGCCCCTATCAACCTACCCTCTCCGGTCTCATGCAACCCCGCACAGGTGTAAATTTAGAGATCCCTTGCTCTAGGCCATGCTCTTCTCTTTAAAACCACTCATATGGTAACTGCCTGTGGCTTCTGTAACTCCTTCCAGATTATAAACTCTTAGAAGAGGGCAGAGATAAGGTCAGTTTACTTCAGATTTTTCTTGAGTATCTAGCAGGGATTGGCTCCTAAAACAGGTCCTTAACAATATTTCCCAAATGAATGAATCAGAATGGGAATGATTCGGCAAAGAAGAAAAATTTGACCCATGTGTTCTGTTTTGAGAGCTCAAAAATCAATCAGAATTATTTTGATCTTTAGCTGATAGTCTATCTCTTACTAATAAACTACTCTTGAACTTCTCATCCATCCATTTATCCATCCATCCGATATAGTAAGAGGCTATGGTCTGCCATCTTCCTGGAAAGGCAAACTAAAGAATATTTTTTCATTATTTTTTCAACCCTCTTTGTTTCCTCTTTGTTTCATCGAGATTCCTGGGAACCTTGGTTGTGAAGGCAATCATGCTCCCAGCAGCTGGCTCTGACTTGGCATGTGCACACTGCCCAAAGGTTACCACTGCTTAGTGGGCAGATTTGTTGCCATGGAGAGAGATGAGCTGGTAGGCAAAATCAGGTGAGTTTGGAAAAATTTTTAAAAAGTGTTGAGTGCTTTTTTAACTCATACCTGGCAGCTGGCTTTGCAACACTTTGTAAAAATAATCACAGTAGAGAAAATCAACATGAAATTGCTGCTAACAAGTAGTACACACACCACAGATTAAAAATTTGAAAGGAGAAAAAAACATTCAGATTCAAATAAAAGAATCTTTAATTACAGGGCCATCAATTCCCCTGCACCTGAGCAAAATTATACCAAATAATTCTAGAAGGAAAGAAACAGTTTAGCTTCACATTTTTCCCTGAAAGGTTTGCTATTGTTTTTGTGAAATATATGAAACCAAGAATAATACAAACACTTCTATTAGCTTTACTCTGTATCAGGCACTTCAGTTGATACCTATGTACAGGTTAGTACTGGGGATTCCCTTTTTCCCACAGGAGTAAACAGTGGCACAGTGGAGTAAAGAAATTTTCCCAAGGTCGCCAAGGGAAGGAGGAGGAGGAAGAAGAGAGGGGAAGGGGAAGGGGAAGGGGAAGGGGAAGGGGAAGGAGAAAGAGAAGGCAAAGGCGAAGGAGAAGGAGAAGGAGAGTCAAATCCTGAACACAGGAAATTCAATAACAGATTTCATGCTCTTAACCACTAGACTATACTTTCTCTTATGTTTTATAACTTGTATAGTTTAAAATGAACATGATCTGGGTACCTATCATCTAGCTACAGGAGCAGAAATTTACCAGGAAATGTTTTAGAAACCCAGTGGGTCCTTCCTCAGGTACATAACCCCAAGTCCCTGCTATGCTTCTCTCAAGGTAAGCATGAACCTGAAATTTGCCCAGGTCCGGTTAATTCTCTAGCTTTTTGTTACAGTTTGGTATCTATATCCCTAAACAATGTATGGTAGGTAGTTTTCACTTCATGTTAACAGACTCATGCTCTCATCATCTATGACTTGCTTATTAAGCTCAACAGCGTGTTTTTGAGACATTTCACATTTAACAGCACAGCTTTGATTTGTTCTTTTTGAGCATTGAATTCTGCTTTTTGTTGTCCTTGTTGTTTATCTTATGACTGATTATGTAAGCCACTTGTAGGTTTGGTAATGAAAACAGTTCTCTGGATATCTTTGTGGGTGATGCAGGCTCTCAACCTTAGCAGCATCACAATCACCCGGATTGTTTGTAAACACACAGATTGTTGGTCCTACCACTAAAGTTTTGACTTGGTTGTCATGCAACTGGGTTATGGCATGTGGGATGAGAATTTCCATCTCTACCAAGTTCCTGGGCATTGCTGATGCCAGTAGACTGAGCACTCCCTTGCAGAACTCTTCTAGGGTACAGACCTGGGCATAGAGCTGTGGGGGAACAACACACATGTCTGTTCAACCCTGCTAGGTAGAACTCCCTGTGCTCAGTGTTTCTAAATATGCACACGTTCATCTTCAGTCTCAACATTTTTGCTAGTATTACTGGATTTTTAAAATGTTGTTAATCTAGTAAGTAAACATATCTCAATGAGGTTTTTTGAAAAAATTTTATCTTGATTATTAAGATTGAGCATTTTTTTCCATATGTTTATTGGCCATTTCTCTTCTTCTGCACAAGAACTATCTGGTTCCCTATCATTTCTTCCTTGTGTTTTCTTTATTGATCATGAGAGTCCTTTATATAAAATGAATAATGATCTCTTCAGTTACACAAGTTGCAAATATCTTCTTTCAGCTCATGAACTGCCATTTTAATGTCTTTATATTGTCTTCTGAAGAACAAAAGTTTGTAATTATAATGTAGTCAAACTGATCAATCTAAAAAAATTGTGCTTTGTTTTGCTTAAGAAATCCTTATCCCAAAATAGATATTCTCAATGCTATCTTCTAAAATTAGTATTTGTTTTTGTGTTTTACATTTGTTTTACTTTACCTGGATTTGATTTTGGTTTATTTTAAGAGGTAAGCAATTTTAATTTTTTCTACTGTCTTAATTATTCTACCTTAATCTTAATAGCTAGTAGAGCAAGACCTGTACCTCTCTATTGACATATTACAGACATTCCTCATATTTTATTCTTTTACATGCAATTTCAACCAGTTTGCCAAGTTCCGTGAGTAGTATTTGGGGTGGGTCAATAGCTGTTGTTTGTTTGAGACAGGTCTCACTATGTTGCCCAGGCTGGTCCTAAACTTGCCATGTAGACCAGGCTGGCCTGAAACTTGTGATCCTCCTGAGTTGTGTGCCATCATGCCCAGCATGAATCTTTATAATCTTATAATGTTCTGATTAAAGAAATATAATGTTTACATTATATTTTAAAGTACAATATCCATATTTTGATTGCTGCTATATCTAATTTATTAACTTTGATATTCCTAATATTGTGTTCTGCTACTTTTATTTCCCAGAAAATTTATGTACTTTATTTTTATTGCTTCTTAAAATATTTTTGTATTGTGATAAAACATACATAACATAAAATTTACCATATTATTTTAAGTTTATATTTAAAGTGCATGTTTCTATGGCATTAAGTACATTGATATTGTGCAACTATCACCACCATCCATTCCCATCTCTAGTGCTCTTTTACCTTTTCCAGTTGAAACTTGTTACCCATGGAACACTAAGTCCCCATTCTGTCTTCTTGTCAGGGCCTAGTAGCCACTGTTTCTACTGTCTTTCTCTATGAATTTGACTACTCTAGGACCTTGTGTAAGTGAAATCGTACACTATTTGTCCTTTGTTGACTTTACTTCACTTATATAAGTAAGAATTTTGACATTTTTTAATGTCTTAATTGTTTTAAAGAATCAAATTTTATCTTTATTGTGTATTTATTCATTTTATTATTTATCTTTATTGTGTATTTATTCATTTCTTGGTTGTTTTCTTCCATTCCTTTCCATAGGTTTATTCAGCTGTTTCACTTCTTACATTAGATGCTATTATTGAATTAATTTTTCCTCTTAATTTATAAATTGTTCAGAAGCTTGACTTTTATTCCATGTGGGTTTCTCCTCCTCTACTGGTTTGGAAGTTATACTTTCAATTATTTTCATAGTTTACTTAGCCATTAAATTTGTTTAAAACCTAAAGTTAAATATCTTTCACTTCTTCTCATAAATAACCATAGCACACAGCTGATTCCTATCCCTCTTTGCTGATTTGTAAGCTACTTTTGTCCAGTAATTTAGTTCTATCATTTTAACCCCACACGTTAGATATTCTTTTTAGCATTTTTCACAGTCAATGCATGTTTATACATACTCCCATATTTACTAATACTTCTCAGATCATCTATCTGGGATCATTTCCCTTTCTCATGTGAGCATATTCTTTAGAATTTACTTCAGAGAGGATTTCATAGCAGTAAAATTTCTCAATTTTTGTTTTTCTTGAAAACTTTTTTTTTTTTGGTGGGGACTGAGCCATGTTTGCAGTATTTATTCAGATCAATTTTCTAGTTCACCAATGTTCTCTTTAACCATCTATAATGTATTGAACTTACCAAATTTTAAATTCCTATTAAAATTTCTATTTTATATTTTTCATCACTGGAAGTTTCACTTCCTTATCTTAAAAATATGCTTGGTCATTTTGTAGTCTCTTATGCTTGCCCATATTTTCAATACTTACTAAAATTTTTATAAAGTATGTTAATTTGTTAAATTGAATAAGGAAATATTTACATATTCAACTACCCTCTTGGTTATTTCTGTTGGCTCTTACTCATGGTAACTTGTTTGTGTTCTAGTTAAAGCTGCCTTTCTCCAGAGGTGATTTCAGTTTAATTCTGAGAGTCTGCTAGGATTAAGATATTTACACATATTATAAAGGAAAATCTACTTTAGTTTCTCTCCTTTCCCTCACATTCTCAAAAGAAACAATCCCCCAGTGGATAGAAATCAATGTTTGGAAGGATTTGTCATTATTCTCATCAGCAGGACCAAACACTACAGGATATGAAATAAGAATGTGAAAAAGATATGCTTCTGTGTTAAATAACAAATCATATTATTTACCATTTGCATCTTGGTTCAATTTAAGGACTTTTAATTGGCCAAGAAAGTACCTTTAAAAAGATACGTTTCCCTTTGGCTACATGATTGATGAATTACCATCCCAGACTCTACTGTAAACCATGAAACTGAATGATTGCTATTTGTCTCAGTCATGTCATGCAACACTACTTAAAGAATAACACCACAGTTATAGAAATGCACACACCTGTGAGGATCATCTGGATCACAGTTAGGAAGAAACTGAGTGATTGCTTCTGCTACTTCTTCATTTGATAAAACATCCCAAAGTCCATCCGTGGCCAAGATCAGCACATCATCTGCTCCATGCTCATATTTGGAGAGATCATAAACTCTTACCTGAAAAGAATACGAATAGTATTACTTAAGAAATTGGGAGCACAATTTTTTTTTTTGTCCTTTACAAATTGCCTCCTGATTCTGGGGCTTTCAGGTATAAGGCACTTGATTATACAGTGAGCTTTATGGTCAAGGGTAGTCCTTTTCAGAAACTTGCTGCACAGACATATGAACCCAATACACAACTGTGCATGAACTGAAGAGGTAGGCTTAATAATTGATGAGAAAAGAATTAATTGAAAATGTAATGCTTGCTATATAGGTGGAATGATGACTTACAAGTGGATATTGTGCTACTCAGAACATCAATAAGGGCCTTGCTTGCTGATCTTCTTTGCATGTTCATTCAGAAAACATTTATTAAGGGCCTACCTTGTGCCAGGTACTATAAATAAAAGATAAATAATAGATTTTCCTGCTTCAGAGGAGTTCTTAGTCTGTAGTGGAGATAAAGCTAATTTAGAATCTTTTGTAACTGCTCAGTAAATCTAGGACTAAGGAGACATTCTTTATTTAATGCACTCACTTGAAAGCCTTCTTGCCTTACTTGCATTACAATTAGCTAATGGCCCACACCCAGGGGAGAGGCACTGGGCATATATACTGCCCTGACTCTCAACATCCTCTCAAAGGACAGGTTTACTGAGGGCTAAGCTTACACTCTGTGGAAAAGCATGGAGGAGACCAAAGGAAACCACAAAAAAACCAGGAGGAGGGAACTTAAGTTTTTAGCAGTCGAAAGTGCCAAAGCCCTATCCTCAAGCCATTGAGTACGTTCTGATTTTTGACCCCCACCTTTGGTTTATTTTCTATGGCTACAGGGTTTGTTAGAGTAGTGCTTCTCAAAGCAATCAGCTGAGGGTCCTGATAACATGCAGATTCAGGTTCAGTTCTGGGGTAGGGCGCAAGAGTCTGCAGTTCTCCCAGAAGATGCCAAGGCTGCATGAAGGTCCATGGACCACACTTTGATTGGCAAAGAAGATCCTTCCTAGGCCAGCTTTATAGATAAGGAAATCAAGGGCCCTGTGGACTCTGATGCTAGATAGACATACAGCAGACTGTAGAAAGGGCAGCAAATGTCACTTCTGGGCTTCCAACTTTATGTCCTGGCGCAAGCAATAACTTTACTTAGGAGAGATTGTTAGCTTCATATTGGGGTATGTATCTATAGCCAATTTCTGTGATAATTTGAGTTCCACTGAACAGACTATATTAAGCAACAGTAGGTGGAGAGATATGGATGTCAGGTGGCCCAGCTTTATACTGGTAGTTAAATATAAGATTCCATTTGCCTTCTAGCTCCTTCTAACAGAGATATTGTCAAGTCTGAAGATAACATCCATTTAATTTCAAGATTTGCCCTGAGAGCAGGGGGACAAATTCTCTTTGAAATGCTTTCTGCTGACCCAAGAAATATGACAGGTTGAGTCACTGAAGCAGAAGTTGTCCTGCTCAGTCCTCAAATGGAAGTCTGGTGAAAAAGAATGGTGACTGTGACTTCATACATACAAACATGTTAGAAAATGTTACTCTCCAATTCCATCAACAAATTTCCACTCACAGTGCACTAATGCAGTTTCATTAGCTAACTGAAAATCCCTTTCAATACCATTCTCCCTATAATTTTTATGTAAATAATAAAAAGCTAGTAGCAACCCCATTCCCTGAGGCACTCCTCAATTAACATCCTTTTAGATTTTTACTGCTACCCTTTGTTTCCTGCCCTTTAGCCAATTTCCAAAGGACTTTGCCAACTTTCCACTTACAGCTTGCGTCTTATACATTAACCTATGATGCAGAACATTTTGTGAAAATGCTTTCAGAAAAATTGAACTGTCGAACAAGTCATCCTACTGCTGGCTCATCCTCCCTGCTGCAAGGGCTTCACAGGATCCTATGGGCTCCTGGGCCATCACCTTGCCTCCCAAAGTTGTTGCTGGCCTTCCTCAATCAGATTGCACTCACCTCCCCAAAGTTCCCTGCTCAACTCCTGAAATAGCTTCCTAAGGTTCCTGAAAGCCCCACAACAAACTAATAGGCTCTGAGGCTCCTCAGGACCCAGGCATCTGGAAGCGTCTCTGTAGGTGCCGGGGGGAGAGGTGCACACAGAAACGCATCGTCAGAAGGAGGCTGGAGAACATGGTCATTACTTCCTGTGGTCCCTCCCTGGTTCTCGTCTGTCAAGAAAGGGAGGGAAAGCCCACGAAACCCTTGGGAGTCTTGCAGCTTCTTACAGCAATATACATACAGATGTTCTTTGATTTCGATGGGGTTGTGCTCCAATAAATAAACCCATCATTACAATGAAAATATCATGAGTTGAAAATGCATTTAGTATCCCTAGCCCACTGAACATGATTAGCTTAGTGACACAGTATAATGTGAAGTAGTGGCTGCTTCGCCTAGCACCTATGTGGCTGACTGGCAGAGTGGCTTGCTGCTGCTGCTGACGAGAACTGTAAGAGAGCATCATCGTATGTATTTCTAGTCCAGGAAAAGATCAAAATTCAAAATACAGTTTTTACTGATTGGGTATTGCTTTTGTACCATCACAAAATAGGAAAAATGGAAAGTTGCAGCATCCAAGTCAAGGACCATTTGTAATCCCAACACTGAGAGATGCAGCCGTCTGGACTGCTCTGCCTTCCTGCTGCCTTCATGGTTTTAAGAGTCCCAGCTATGTGCCAAGCACTGGGGAAATGGTGACCAAAAGTGACAAGGGTGCTCACAAGTTCTACACTAGAGAGAGACACAAGTCACAATGACAGACGATGAAGCGAAGCAGGGCAAGGAGAGTGACAGTCATTTCAGACGCATGCTTCTCTGGGAAGGCGCCATCTGAGCACTTGAGGGCATTACCCATGTCATGTGTTCCTTTCTTTCATGTTCCCTTTCTCCTTTCCTTTGGGTATTTGTTAATCTGGATTAAGAGCTCATGGGTGATGAAGGTGGGAGGGTTAGAAGGGCTATGGGCCACCCTCTGCTGCCAGAACAATCCCGATCCTTCAAGCCCACTAATACAGTATTACTTATATGTAGGCGTCTGGGTTTACCTGTCTGTCTCTTCATGGGATTAGTTATTCTGAAATTTTAGTATGTTTAAGAATCAAACAGGGTGCTGTTTAACCAAGTTAAGAGTCAGGGCTTTTACTGTTAAAAATTCTGGTTGTACAAATCTGAGCTGGGGCGCAGGTGCATAAACAAAGACACCAGGTAATTCCAATGCAAGTAGTGGCAAAATCTCATCTTGAAAAACACTGCCATAGGCAGCAAACTCTTGCAGGGGCTTGGCCTGCCTTCTCCTATATGTGTGTGTGCACAGAACAGAGCCCAGCACTCAGTCACCACTAACTACCCACAGGAAGCTTTTCCCTATGGGATATTTACCATCTCCAGTAAACAAGAAACTTCAAGCGAGCTGGTCACCCTGGCCTCTAATCCCAAATCGATCTCTGGAAACCAGAGATCCCATTTTGCATTTCTTTTATGGGCCTAGAAGTGTCTTTTCTAGTGTAAAGCACATATTGTACTAATCTCAGGGAAATAAACTTGCTGAGACAACAAATAAATGGGGGAAGAAGGAAAAAATCAAACCATAAGACCCACTGAGAAGACCCCTAATTTCATGGTGACCAAACGATTTAGCTTGATTAACTCTGATACTTCCAAATGGTCACTAAAATGCAATGTGCTGATGTTTAACAGCAGTAGCCATCCGCTACCCCCTCCTCAGTGGAGCTGCCAACAAACCGAAAACCACTGAGTCGGGAAGCAGGAATGAATCTGGTGGCAAACAAGAGCCCTGGTTAATGTGCCCTGAATGAACCAAGTGCTGACTCTCACAGGGCTCTTGGCTCCCCAGCACTTAGAGGTGTCCTTAATGTCATCCCTGGCACCTATTTTACACAGGAGCCGTGACAAGCAGCTGTTTAATACAGGACCTCCACTTAGTGGCTGAGCTGCAGGCTGCTGTTTCAGCGTTTGTCTGATGCACGCTCCCATCTTTGTCCTATTACTGATGATATTTCAGTGGTATGTTAAGAGAGCTCACAGGACTGTAAGCTGACGCTGGTGTCTTGAAGCTACTTTTAAAAAAGAATCCATCAATTCTCCATTTGCCAAATCTCTGCTGCTTTGCTGGAATGCTCTCACAGCTTTTACATCTTTATCAGCTCAGCAGATTCTCCAAACCTTTTTTTTTTTTTCTTTTCTTCTTTTAAGTAAGTACTCAGTGCAAGATGACGAGCTCCTGCAGCTCCGCCTTGGCTTTGTGGAGGTGAGGGAGCAAGAAAGACCTTGCTTCACGCAGGTCTCTGTTTCTATCCAGTTTGGTGACTTGAGAAATACCACTCATCTCTTTATTCTCTCAAACTATTTTTTAAAACGGAGAAACAAGAAAAGAAACATAAATATTATAGCATCTGTTCGATCTTTCTCACAAAGCTGTTCTGAAGGGACACGTGGAAGAGCACTGCAAACCCTAATGCACTGTCCGTGATTCCTTATGGCACTGATCTCAGGGCGGTAACGCCAGGGTAGGCTAGCTGGTGGAAGGAAAGGAGGAAGTGGGCCCAGGGAACCTGGGGCTCAATTCCCTAAGTCTCACTTAAGATAAGAGTGATTAGGACTCAAAAGAGTGTACTTGGAAGACAAGCCAAAGGTGGTTCACAAGTAAAGGCTGTCAAAAGGTGGTAGGAAATAAAGAGAGTGACGTTTATTCTCCTTTACTCCACGTGGCCAACCCCAAAACCCAACCTTACACAGAACTTTAAAAGTGGCGCTTCTGCCAGGAGGGGAAAACAAACAAACAAACAAACAAATTCCATCCTATTTCCTTGTAGTCCTATAAACCAAGTAAACTGTTTCAAGACAGGCATGCTGGCAGACCACCAAATGCATCCAAATTCTCTGTAGTGGTTCTGTCTCTGCTGCATGATGTCACATGAAACTAACACTGGTGGCAAGAAATTTAGGTTTGAGACTCACCTCTGCCTTTTAGTAGTCAGGCAAAATAATTACGGTCATTGATAATTTCAAACCTTGGAGACCACCTTCCCAGAATAGTGAATGAAAGAGAAGGACTGATTCCTCAGATGAAGGGGTCAGGAAGGAAGAGCTGGTCAACACAGGCCTTTCATGTGGAGCTGACTGCAGGGACAAAGCCTGGAGATGCGAGAGAGCGCTGTTGTGTTTGGGCCGCTTTTACGTAGTTGGGTTTGGTTACAGAGCTAGATTTCTGCTGGGCAGTGGTGAGGGATGAAACTTGACTTCTCAAATCTTTACAAAATGAAAGGTTAGGACTGGACATGTTTATGGCTCTAACATTTTCTGACTCTTTGATCACAGGAGATTAAATTTTGATGTGACTGACCATGTGACTGCAGAGCATTTGGACGCAAGTGAATCAAGTGACATTTAAGTATTACAAATATGTTGGCTGCTAATACTACCCCAAAGTAGCTGGTTGTTTTGGCTGTGAGTATAATTTCATACTTGAAAATATACCACAGATATGCTTGGGTTTTTTTTTTCTTTTGGAGTTCGCAGACAAAATAAATACTTGACTTTGGAGAGTGGAAACAATCTAGTAGCTCAAGAAGTTTCTAAATCAGCTAAAATATTAGTGAAGAAAGCCTGAAGTTGTACCCAATGCCTAACTGCTGTAACACAAGGCTCCATTTTCTCCATGTGAGACCTGGTACTTTACACGTCCACGAGGCAAGCTACAGGAAGGAGCTCATTTACAGGCTGGGACACTCCTATGATCCACTTCTTTCTCAGTTTCCAACAGCTTATTCACTCCTAAATCAAAGGTTCATTGAATGAATCAGTCAGTGGATAGGCTTGAATCTAGTGCAATAATAATTTGAGGAAGAAGTCCATTGTCACTGACATGCTTTTTTGCAGACATAAGGGTCAGAAGAAAACCCAGCCTGTGAGAATCTGGGTGCAGTGTAGATGGGTTAAGTTGCCTCAAATCCATTCAGGAGGGAGGCAAGGCACAAAGGGAGTGACCTGATGTCACTGCTGACCTACTTTGCTTTGTGCCTGTTTTCCCAGCATAGTTGCTCACTATGTCCCTTTTGACTATGAGGGAAAAAAAGTCATGTTTGAGGGGATTGGTACTATGGTGACCTGATGTAGAAACAATGAGATGGCTACTATTCTTCACTTCCGTGGCTGCTCCGTCTGGTCACTGGAACTGAAATAATCACACTATCTCATAGGACTCTTTATAATGGTGGGTTTTCAGAGACCTCAAGTGAGCAAGAGAACGATTATGCATGTGCATGTGCATGTTGCCTTAGAAAAGCAGACATAATCATGCCGGCAAACTGTGGGGTACTTGCTGTATGACAAAGTCAGTCCTACTGATTGCAGCTTTTCTGGTAGCAAGAAGCCCAGGATGCAGTACACATGAGTTTAGGCAGAGAGTAGGGTGTACTGTCCTCCTCACCTTCCAGCCTATCATTGAGCCGTACGTGTAGTAAGAATAACTCAGTGAGTCCAGGATTAGAGTAGAGATGTCTCAAACACACATTACGATTGTAAAACTGAAGTTCCTAGAACACAGTAAGTAATGGCATAGATAGTGTTTCTTGTGGTTTTTGGGTCACCTACTTTGTAAATATCTAAAAGTGTGGAAATTCTTAGGACCTACCCTACACCCAGTATTCAGATTTTCAGGAAGTAGATTCTAGGAATTTGCATTTTAAAAGTAACTTTTCAAACTATTATTATCTACTACAAATTAATGGAAAAATTTTGCATGTTTGAATGAAATATTCAAATAAAATGATTATTTTTCAGGAATGGACCAGAGGTTGACCATCTTTAACGACAGCAAAAGAATGACACAATTTTACAGGTTGGCTTCCATTGTGAGACCACAGATTTTATAGTTTGTGTGTGTATGTGAAGAATAAATCTCAAATTTTGGCTTTATTTAAATAGCTGGTTGGCAAATCACAAATCACTGGCTAAAGTTTCCCATGTAAATGGGACACAGATGCTTACATTCACACAAGTAATTTTTGCTGCCCAACTTGAGAGTTAAGAGATGGAGACCGACAGGCTAAGTCATGGAGTCTGTACTCAGTAAAGTCAGAATGTACCAGAATCAAAGAAAGTAGCTTCCACACAGCTGTAATATGTAATGCCCCCAACACATCTGAGGTGGTGGTGGGGCACATACCTGCATGGATGCATAGCTTTACTGAGAACCCTGGTGTATGAGATAATGCAAAAGTGCGAGACTTAAGTGAATAACAACTGTCAAATAAGACACTTTTAGGCTATCAAAGAAACCACAGAACTTATTTTTCCTTTATACAGGTGGACCCCTTCTTTGTGCTACTTGAAGTTTATATGATTTCACAGGTTCTCTTAAGAAAAAGATACTACGTAAATATGAAAAGAAATTTGGATACTAGGATGAGTGTTCAGTAAGAATGAGAAAAAAATCACAACAAACTATTTGAACTTTGGATTCGAATTCTTTTTTCAGAGAAATGTTTATAACATGCTTTCTGGTTGCAATTTTGTTTCTCCTCTCCATCTAGAATATTCTACATTTTCCAGCAGAAAGAACAACTCAAAGGTCCTGATCCAAGCAAAGATCCCCATACTTAAGTTTAATTTGTCTCTTTGTAAATCTGCCATTATATAGCAAACTCGATTTCCTCCTTCATTAGCTAAACAGCTAACTCATCAACTTTTATTAGTTTGTACTGGAAAGACAGATAATTATTACTTCAATCCTCAAAGTTTCACAGCAGGGAGAGCATTTCTATAGGAAGGCTGTGAAAGCAAGTCTCCAAGATGACTGTCATCAAGTCCTTCATCCTCATACACATATGCTGCTTCTCATTCAAGAGGTGGTTTCCAATTCCCCGTCCCTAGACATGAACTGATTTTCTCAACCCACAGAGTGTGACAGCAAGGATATTTTGGGACTTCAGAGCTGGGTCTTAAGAAGCTTTGGAGTTTCTGCCTAGGGCCCTGGAACCCCTTGCTTTTGGAATAGTTTCTTTCAGAATACATGCTTTGAGAAGGTGAAACCATTTGGATAGGCCAGTGGTGGTGAACCTATGGCACAGGTGCTACAGCGGGCTGTTCATATTATTGAAAGTTCTAAAAGGTTCGCCATCCCTGGGATAGGCTATGTATTGCTGCCTCAGCTAAACTCTCAGCTGACAGCCAACATCAACTGCCAATCATCAAAGTAAGCCATCTTGGAATTCCAGCTCAGCCCAATCTTCAGATGAATCTAACCCTACCAACATCTGATTGTGAACATGTGAAAGATCCCACAAAAAAACCATCCTGCTAGGTCCATCTATAGGTCACAGAACTATGAAAGATAATGGTAAATTGTTCTGTTAAGGCCCTAAATCTTGGAGGTGGTTTGTTTTGTAGTCAACAAAGGCACACAGGAATTGTAGAGGGATAAGACACTTCCATGATTATAGGAAGGGACACTGAACCATCTAAAGTTTTTTTTTTTTTTTGGTTCCTATTTGTGCATCAGTAGCGTTAACCTCTGCTTCCTTCTCCTGGCAGATGAATACTAGAAAACCTTTCCTCTGGGGCAGAGGGAGGGGGCTGGAAGACTTATCCACAACTGAATAGTGGATAAGTTTAATTTGGGGAGTAGAGGAGAAGAATGAGAAGTCTATTTTAATCTTAAATCCAAACTGTGATTTTCAATCTAACTTTATAGTAATTAGTTCAGAAAACTCAAAAAGGTTTAAAATTGTTTTTCTTCATATCCCAACAAGTGTCTGCTTCCTTTCTTTTAGGCTAGAAAGCAAAGTGTTTGTATGTACGTGTGTATGCACACTGAGTACTCAAGTCTATTAAGCCTGCGCGCTAGATCTTAACCATGTTTGGGATGGTGGACAATCTTAACAGAGAACATCTCTGCTACTACTGAGCAATAACTTCAGCCTTGTGTTCTTTTCCTTCTTTTAATTTTACTCTGCTTCCTCCTCTAAATTAAGTCTACTGTCTTCTTTTGTTGTTGTTTCTTTAGACGAGGTCTAAATAAGTTGCCCAGCCTAACCTTGTATTTGTGATCCTCCTGCCTCAACCTCTCAAGTAGCTGGGGCTATAGGTATGTGCCACCACATCCAGCTACCATCAATTCATGTTACATTAAAAAACAAAACTATCTCTCAGATATAACTCTTTTCAGTTTTCATAGTCCCTATCCTACTTCAATTCCTCATTGTCATACAGTTTCTGTCCTACAATGGCTTCCCTGTCTGCAGCTTTTCATCCCTCCAGGACCTCTGGATTTCCATGCTGTTACAGGCTAAGAAATTCTTGGTTCCCTTGGATTTAGTTTAAGGACTTGTTATGATTTAGATAATAATGATCCCTAAAACCTCCATGTGTTAAGAGGGTTTTTGGAAGGTGACTGGAGCATGGCAGCCTACAGGTGAATGTGACATCAGGAGGTGGGGCCTGGTCAAAGAGGTGGGTCACTCAGTATGTCACCTGGAAGATCATATCTCCCTCCCTGGCTCTTTTCTTTGCTCTCTGCTTCCTTTCCACCATGATATGATTAGTTTTCTTCTGCACAAGCCTTTCCACTATGGTATTTTGCCTTGAAGCCAGCAGACTATGAACTGAAACCTAAAAACTGTGGTACCAAATAAACTTCTCCTCTGTTAAACTGTTGATAATGGGTACTTTTTCACAGAGATGACAAAGTTACTAAAACAGATTTTGGTGCCAGAAAAGTAGGGTCATTACTGTGACTATGTGACCACGTGGTTTAGAAGTCTTTGGAACTGGTTCATTGGAAAAGTTTGAAAAAGTTTGGAGATCCTGGCTAGAGAAGCCCTACAAGGCTTTAAGTAGAGTTTAATGGAAGATTCTCATTGGGTACAAAAGACCAGAATGCTGATAAAAATGCAGATGGTAAAGATCAAGATTAGGAGGTTTCAGTTGGCAGTAAGAACTTCATTGGCAGTTGGACCTGAGGTCTTGTGTGTTATGCTCATGCAAAACATATATCTTCATTTTTCTCATGTCCTGAGACTCTGCAGGAGACTGAGATTAAGGGTGAAGGATTAATTAATCTGGTTGAGAAAATTCCAATGCAGCTCAATGTTCAGCTTGTGGCAAGGGTAGTGTTCACTGCTTTTAATGGGATTTACACTGAGAAACAGGAGCAAAAAGTCCATTGAAAAAGTTTTTAGTTTCACTAGAAAGGAAGTGGCTAAAAAGTTTGGAACAAAAAAAAAAAAAAGAGCTTGGTTACTACAGAGAGTAGCATTAAAAAGGAGCCCAAGTACTCTGCATGAGGACAATAGGAAAGATGCCTTGAGGGCATCTTGGGAATCAGTAAGACCCTACCTTACTCAGGCTTCAGGGTACAAAACTGGAAAACTTTTGTTTGAAAAGAGAGTTCCATACTCTAAAAGGGAGGCCTAGGGAATTGGTTTTTCAGGATTTGGCTCATAGTGCTCAGTCAATTAAGCATTCTGAAGCCTCTAAAGCTATGATCCAAGGCAACCTGGCTACTGTTTGAGCAGGTGGCAGACCTTGGTGTCATTCACATGTTGTTGACTTTACAGCAATGCTGAATGCAAGAGTTGTGGGGTCATGGAGGTTTCTACCCAAATTTCAGAAGGCCTGGGAGGCCATGAACTGTGCCCTTAAAAGGTCTTCATGAAGCTATGAAAGTGAAGCCAAAAGTGAAGTGGAGATGCCAGGAAGTTGGAGAAGCCTGAAACATGTAACATCTGCTGAGGGAACCCACAGGCAGTGAGCAAAGCCTGCCCAAGAGAGTGGTCACAAGGTCTGGAACCAGCAATGCCATAGACGTAATGCCACCTAAGCCCTTTGGATCTCACATCTCATCACAACTTGTTCTGGATGACAGACATGGAGCTAAGAAATTTAATCTTTTCCCTGCTCAGTTTTGGTATTCCTTTAATCCTATTCCTTTTTACCCCCATTTTTTCCTTTTGAAATGGGAATATTTATCCTTTGCTATTGTGTGTTGGAAGTACTTAACTTTCTGTTTTATTGTTGCAGTGGCTCAGAGTTAAGAATTTTCCTTGAGTTTAAGAGACTTTGGACTTAAACTTTTCATCAGTGTTAGAACTGTTAAGTCTTTGACAACTCTTAGAGATAGGCTAAATGCATGTTATATAAAGAGACAGGGATGAGTCTTTTGGGCTAGAGTGTTATGGTTTAGATAAAGAATGACTTCTGAAAGCTCTCATGTGCCCAGAGGTAGCGCTTTTGGAATGTGATTGGATCATGGGGTACAATAACTGAATATGATGTTATGAAGTGGGTCCTGACTAGAGGTGGATCACTGAGGGTATGATGTGGAGAAGAGGGGCTGGGGATATAGCTCAGCAGCATAGTGCCTGCCTAACAAGCACAAGTTGTGAGTTTGATTCCTGATACAACAACAATAACAACAACAACAACAACAACAACAACAAAAAAGATGAAGAGAAGAGCATAGCTTGATCCCCAACTCTTCTCTTCACTCTCTGCTTTCTGGCTGCCATGATGTGGGCTGCTTTCCTCTGTGTCAGGCTTTTCCACCATGCAGTTTCTATGTTTGAGCCAAGTTACCATGGACTGAGGTCTAAAACTGTGAGCCAGAAATAAAACTTTTTTCTTTTAAACTGTGGGGGTCAGGTATTGTGTATCAGTGAAAGTGACTAAGATAAACCTCTGTTGTATTTATTCTTATTATAGTTAATAGGCTTCTGAGATAATCTTCTAAATTCAGTGACTTCTCAAGATAAATTTTATTTTGCACTAATCTCACTACTGCTTCCATCAATTTTCTTGTCCTACTTATTCATCTCTTCTTTAGACTATTGTATATAGTTCTATCTTCCTTTTCTAAATGCCATTTGTCTCTTAGGAAGCAAGAAACAGGGTTTGTGGCTAATTATTCTTTAGCTAGTTTAACCTTCCAACTGGTCCCAAATCTCAATTCCTTGAGGCCACAGTCCCCTGTGTTTTACTCAAGCACTACTAGACTCATGATCCCTATGGAAAGAGTCAGTGAAATTGTGTGGTTTTCATGAAGTAGGAAAGGGAGCTAGGAACTAATATTTATTATGTCAAGTTTTGTGCTAAGTGCTTTATCTATACCATTTGTTTTTTTCATTGGTTTCCTTGGTAGGACAACCCTACTGTCCTTTTTACTGAAGAAGTAGGTGAGATTCACATAAAGTAGTTCTATCAGGCCCTCAGATAATAAGTCTAGAGACAAAGTTTAACAACACGACTGATTCCTAGTCTGAGTTTTTAATCACTGCTTTGGAATGCCCTCTTTTAAGGCTATTTTGAGGGACCTAGGGAATTTTATTTTTTTAAAATTTTATTTATTTATTTATTTATTTATTTATTTTTTGCAGCACTGGGGATAGAACTTTTGCAACCTCGTGCTTGCCAGGAAGGTGCTTAGGCCACTGAGCTAAATCCCTAGCCCTCCTAGGGAATTTTTAAAATAAGCTTTTCCTCTTCACCCATCGATAATTACTGTTACTCTTTTAGAAAACTTTAAGATGTTCAACTATGCATAAACAGTTTTGAATCAACGTTCATATTCCGTATATACAATCACGTTCTATTTCACCTACTACACTGCAGACATTTTCCCATGTTGTTATGGTCTGATATTGTTCCTTATGAACTGGCCAGACTACTGAAAGCACACAATACAACAAACGTGCTCTTCTCAAAATGAGATTTTGACTTGGCGCCATGGAAAGTCACCAAGAACTAGAAAACCATAAATGTTAAGATGCAAATATAAGATCTTAGATATTATTCATACTTTCATGGGAGACAACAAGAGCACCAAAAAAAAAGTAGTCATTCTCTCTTCATATGAACATGAACACTGGAAATCCCTAGGTGTGATGCCTTTTGGAAGCCAGGAAGAACACTTACTGACCATCTCTGACCATGCCCCAGACCTCAGGCCAGGAAGTAGCCCTGACATTCTCATTTGTTCTGAATTACTTGTCAATATAGGCCTTTTACCCCCACCGTAAACAAGGGGAAAGGTTGCTGAAGTGGCTTGCTCTTTTAGAGGTTGTTTCAGATAAAAGAAAAAAAAATATTATTTAGATTAAAAAAGATCCTGAGGATGAGCTAAATGCATGATTCAGAATTATAGAAAAACAGCTGACAGAAATCCTGAAAATGAAAAAGAGGAAGAATGAAGCAGAGAAAAATCTGGGCTCCTTGTGGTTCTGTCTGGCAAGGGCAAGGAGAGAGTACTGCTGAGTAGGGGAGTTGGCTCTGCGAACTGAATCCCAAACAGAAAAAGGCCTTGTTCTTCCAAGAGTCCGAACTGGGGCTAAAGGCAACGGCATGGTCTTGGAGTGGAGGCTGAAAACAAGGGTGAAATTAAGAAGCATCCCAGCTCTATGGAGGGCCTGTCACAGGCCCAAAAGGGGCGTGGAGCAGAGAACATCTGGAAGTTTGGGCTGCAGGCCTGTGCCAAGCTTCCTGAGTAATATGACACGTGTTGCTGGCCTGGAGGTGGGAGAGCTGCTAGGAAAGCGGGAAATGTGGAGGGCCTGGGCTTCCCTGCCTTTGAGTTTAACAAATCCTTTCCTCCTCCACTTGAGCTCTTTTAGGATGGTGTTCAAAAGTTGAACAGTGAGTTTCATAAATAAGAAGTCTGCGACCTGGCTAGGGACAGCAGCCTGTGCTGTCATACAGACAAAGCCAGGTGCCGTGGACCAGGGAGTGAAATGTCTCCAAACACCCCTTGTGGATTACGGCTCACAGGCCTGAGCTCCCCCTGAGGAGCCTCTTGTGGAATCCAGGGCTTGGCCAGAAATCGCTGCCTTCTACCCTGGAAGGTTTGACAGAGGCTCTGCAAACCTGGCGGCTGTTCTTCAGGTTTGGCAAACTCGAGATTTTTCCAGCGCCTTGTGTTCAGTGAAACTGAAAATGTGTTTGGCTAGAAAGCCTTCTCTAATTTTTAAACCCCTGTGCGTTTTTTTTTTTTTAACATAAATTTGATCCACATGTTTTTGATTTATTTATATTTAACTCATCAAATCAAATTAGGAGCTACAATGATGAATGGGGACAATGCTAATTTCCAAGAAGATTTTTTGAGTCCTTTTTCTTAGAACTAAAATCACATTTCCTCACCCGCCCCCCTCAACCGTTAAAACTACCAGACTGAGCTGGGTTTGAAATTTAGAACCCAAATGTGAAATAAAGATCCAGGCTTGGCAAAGACAAAGCATAGCAGGGGAATGTTCTTAGGAAGTCGCAGAAAGTGAGGGTGGGGGATGAAGAGGGGGAGGAGTCTGTCTTCATTAGATGGTTTAAATAAATGAACCTGGCTTTCTGGTCTCCCAACAGAAACTCTCTTAGAGCCTGGGGTCTGAACTTAGTATCTGTGCTACAGGGCAAAGGTTTGGAATTTGGGGGTGAGAGGTTCTTGAACCTATCTTTTTCTTCTGTTCTTCTCCATATGAGCCAATTCAAGCTGTTCCTCTCTCCCTCTCTAACAGAATCCTGCCCTTCCTTCCTGGCTCTGGCTAAGCCCTCTCCATCTGGAAGCATTTAAAAATGTACAACAATTTTAATCTCGTGCAAGAGAGTCTCAGGGTACACACTCCATATCCATTAAGTTAAATTATAGGTACACAATCTTATTTTGCTCTATCTGGCTTAGCTTTGCACACACACAAAAGGTCATTACTGTCTTTCCCAATTACCCTGTCTACTACACCATCACTTCCCCCAACTTCAGCCCAGGCCAATAGTATTTCTCTGAGAAAATCTGGACAAGAAGGTCCCTTGACAAAACTACTCTCTTAGGTTCATGAACAAGCTCCTAGACTCAGTACCAGTAGGTCCCTAGGACTGTAACTGCAGAAATTTCTCTGAATTCATTTTGTCTCCCTAAGAGCCCTTGATCTACTTAGACAGACCTATATAAAATACCAACTTCTACTTAGAAACTTTACATCTTGGGGAAGTTATTTCATTTCTCTAAGTCCCAATTTCCCAATCTGTAAAATGGGTAGGTATAACAGCTACACTTATCCCATAAAGTTATTGTGAAGACTAAATGAGATACTGTGTGTAAAATCCCCAGAATGTCAGACAGAAAATAGGGAGATGTTGAAAAGGTTCAAAGTTTCAATTAAACAGGAGGACTTGATTTTAGAGATCTATCGTACCATATGATGATTATAGTTAGTAATAATGTATTTTAAATTTCAAAATTGCTACAAAAGTAGATTTTTAAAGATCCTTTTTCCTGGAATTAATAATAGCAGACAGCCTGGAAAATCTAAAATCTAACTGCATAAAGATAGTTCTTTTTCCAGCCACACTGAACTTCTCACTCTATATAAAACAGTGTATGCATGGGAGAGGGAGGAGAGAAGGACATTTCAGTCTGCTTTAAGGAGAAAAATGGTTAATTAGCATTTTCTGAGATCCTCAGGGATGCTTCTGGAAAGCAGAAAGCACCATTTAACATGTCTGATAAATGCCGCTCCCCCAAGGAAGAAAACACAGAAGTTTATGAGGCCAGTTATGCCCCATGTTCAGTGAAATTCAAAGATTTATTACTTTTCTCTGGAGATAAATAGTTTCAGCAGTAATTCATGGATTCTGCTGTTGGCCTGAATCAAGGTACCGGGAACCCACTAGCTTCTGGGGAACCTTGAACACATTATGTAGCAATGGTCCTGCTCATGCAGAATTTCTGGGAGGGCTCAAAAAAAAAAGAAGAACATCTGTAGGTTGTCAATCAGTGGTTATTATTTCTACCAAGTTGACTTCATTTAAAATCCTGGGTGTTATCAGGAATTGTGTGTATCTTCCATTTCCAGTTACTAGAGATTTGTCTCTTGATGCTCTCTTAGCTTTTACATCTAGATACAATTTTGCACACTAGCCACAGCTCTAAAGGACTCTAAGGAACTATATCAGCTCGCAGGTATGCTTACAGGGGAATCCGAACTGACACAATCTGAAAGGGCAATCATTAGGATGGAAGTCACTTGTGGGCCTGTACAAAACGTGAGTTGGGTCAACTAAACTACTATTTGATATTTCTATAACATGGAAACAAAATCTTTTCTAATTGATACTTTCTGAAAGTGAACACAGAACCTGTTATTGTTTCCAGTATAGTAGGAAATGTAGGACCAGCATGTTTTCCAATTTAGCTTCTTCAAACAACAACTGAATAACACAGGTTCTCCAGGTTATTAAATATACCAAGAGGATAAGGCATATACGAGTAACTGTGATGTATGGCAGACTGAAAATGCCATGAGAGGATATTGCTCTAGGTGGATGAGGAGCTGGCAAAGACAGTACTCTGGCTGGGCAAGGGGGGAAATCAGGGAAGACCCCATAGGAGAAGTCTCTGAATTCAGCCATAATGAAAAGGCTTGAGTGTTTAAAGATGGGGAGGAAGGGCGGCCTTGGCAGAAGAAATAGTTTTAAACAAAGATCATGTATAGGAAACACGTTCATCTGGCTGGTGCAAGGAACAAAGATCAGATTAGAAAGTTAGACCAAATTACAGCAAGCCTTGAAAAGCAACTGGAGGAGTTAGGCTTTATTCTCCAAGCCATGTGGTGCCATTGAAAGTTTCTGAGCAATGAGGAATTGGGTAGTTCTTTGAGAAAGTTCACCTAATAACCATAAGTAGGCTGGATTAAAAGAGAGAGGGAATGCTTCTAGGAGGCTATGCAGCTCTCTGGGGAGGAGATGATGAGTACATAAACTATGGCAAATTGAGAATGGAGTGATAAGAGAGACAAAGCAGAAGTAGATGTGACACAGGTGGCTACTAAATGGATATCCATGTGAGTCAGGAAAGGAATAATGTAGAAAATATTTTATTGTACGAAATATAAACAAAAACCTCATGTGGTACCTCTGGAGCTGAAGACAGGAATGGTTTTATGTAGATGTTGGAGTCATGCACCTTCAGGTCATGGTCCCCAAGTCCCCTGGTCACTCCAATAGTTGCCATTACCCGGGCCTAGGAGTGTAAGCAGAGGGTCATCAGAAACACACACATAGTGAAAATATCCCACCACATGACTGCTGCTATCGGCTGAGAGTAATGAAAGAATTTTCCAATTCTTCCTGTCCATCTTTCCATATCCTTTGTTGTTAACTTAGGTGGGCAGCTGTTACCGAAAAAGGGCTCATGAAAAATTACTTCTGTATTTATCCTAAACTTATTGGGTTGCTGCTATCTCTTCTCAGCTTTCTTTAATAGAGACTGTAAAAGTGCTCAGTAAACTAACTCCAATGTATATGTGATGTCTACAGTTGCTGAATTCAGTTCATATCTAATACAACAGCATCCACACATCCACTCACCCTTCTGTAACACAATTCTTCACAAATATTTGCTGAACCTCAGCTGTGTCTGTAACTCTGTGATAAGCACTAGCAAAAGTTGTGAAAGGTCAGAGGCAATGGCTCTCCTCTCAAAGCCCAGTTATTAAGCTTTATGGATGGAAAAAATACATCACTATCAACTCTGTGATCTATCCTTCTAGCATTCCTACAGATGCCCTCTGCAGAAAGGAATGAAATATCACTAGTGCTGAAGCTACTCAGAGATCTCCAAGATGAGACCTCATGCTTTCCCTAAACTTTCTGTGAATGGCTTAAGGAAGTAAAACATTGTGCTAAAACCTACAGAGTCATTTTAAATATCTCTTTGGGTGCCACAGTTTTGATTTACTTAGACATTTATTGAGCATTTGCTATGTGCAGATACCATGTGGTGGGGGACACAAATGTCTAAGACCTCATCCTTACAATAAAGGGAGTTGGTAAGGGAAATAAGAGGTACTGCAAGTCTAAGTGATCACACATAGGACATGGCTACATGCTGAATGACACACGAACAATGGGTTATGCGAACTCCGGAAGACTGGTACAAAGCTGAGCACCAAGGAGACACTGTACCTAGGTGAGCAGACACAGAGAGATGGAATGGAGCCCAGTGGCTTAACCCTGAAGTCATCAATAACATAGCCTGTGTAATGTTATCATTCAAAATTCTGAGCTTGAATCCTCCCTCTGTTACTTAACAGGAGTACCTATTTCATAGAGGTGAAGATAAAATAAATAAATGCTAAAAAGCATTTACAATCCAATCCATTATCTCCATTTTCATCTCACTTTCCCAAAAGACTTGGAAATTTTGGAACTGGTCTCTAACTAGAAGGTAGGTGGAGGTTATATCAGGGTAGAAGTAAGGCCACCCTGTGTTTTCCTAAGGGCCATGCCAAAGGGACTAAAATGCAGACATGAGATGTGAAGCGTGGGGACCTCTGGCTGGGCAGGTTGCAGAAACCCTTTGCCCTGCTGGGAGGCTGGGCAGGCTCTGTTGCAGCAAAGAAGCTTTCAACGCTAAGGTGAAGATTCTGGGTTCCTTGGGGCCCCTTTGCTCTTTCCTGCAATAGCAGCTTCTTTGGCTGAAAAGAGCACATGCCTGTGCTTTAGTCCAAAGAAATCTAATGTTCCTGCTAGTGACTGAACTTGTTTACAAAGCATACAGGTGTTACTCATACAAATCCTTAAAAGCATTTCTGGAAATAAAAAGTAACAGCTGAGAAAGAACTCGGAGCCTCCTGGTAGGAGAATGCAGAGAGGAAAAGAAACAAAACACCAAGGTGTAAGGACCTAGACAGTATTCTAAGAAATCATGGAGTCCTCAGACTCAGATGGCATGCTTTTTGGCCAGGGTAAGCCTACCAATAAAAGCAAATGGGAGACACAGTGGCTTTTAAACAGGCCAGCAGGTACAATGACAATACTTGCTCGCCACACAACTGCCAAGCTTTAATTAACTGAAATGTTTGAGAAATGTGATGTTTACGTAAGTGAACTGCACTTTTACTTAACTGAGAAACCCTTAATCTTTTATATCTCACTGCTGATAACATTCTGAGAACACATCAGTCCATTTTTCTGTGCATTAAGGAGAGCACAATAACTGAACAGCTTATTTAATACTTAGGAATTTATTGAAGGCGTGCTATGAATCAGGGACCAGGCCAGGCAGGTCTAGGGAAACAAAGGTAACAGGATGTGGTCCTGAGCTTACTGGAACTCACAGGGTCAAGCAGGTAATAGGAGAATCTCAGCCCCATGAAGAACTGCAGCTGCTGGACTTGGCCATTGTACTGAATGACTCATATTAACGGTACCCATTGGACTGACTGAGGAGCACATGTCTTCCTGTGATTCTCAACCAGAGTTGTAGTGGGATGGGGAAATAGTTTATAAAATGACATGTGTTTTGTTTCAATTCATAAGATGCCTCCTCCCATTAAAATCAGTGCTGGCTACACTGAGGCCAAAACTGAATCCTTCATGCCTACATTTTCTTTCACAAACACTCAGACACACACACAACCCATGCACATTCTGTCCAGGAAGGCATGCTTTGCTTTTCCTGTGAGTCATTTTTTCTTGATAAAAACTACTGAAAGCTGAAAAAATAATTTCAGTTGAAGATTCTTCTTAATATGACCCCATTTTTTTCTCTTCTAATTGGAACTCAGCATTGAGTTGAAATGTATTAATGTTCAGGGGAATAATGGGTGATTCAGAAGGTATTTATTCCAACTGGGAAGTGGGCTTAAAGCTACTTCATCTGCACCCTAAGGTTTCAATCTCCTACAGACCTGGAGATCTAAGTCTTCCTTGGAGAGATCTATAGGCTTCTGAAATTTGGTTCAACCTTGTGCCACTCAGTGTTTGCTTCTGGGAGCTGTTCATAGTCTTTGCTACTTTAGCCTGGGCTCTGGTTGATGCGATTCTATAGTTTAACTATAGTGAAGCGTAGGAATTCCTTCCTTGGGGCAAGTAGAAAAACAGACCTGCAAAGTCTGAACTTTCATGGTGGAGCATGAAAACAGTGGAAAAGGATGGAAAGCCACAGCCTGTGCCTGTGCTGCCGCTTGCTGGCTTTGCACCTCTGTCTGAGCAGCTGAAACCTCATGGTGGCTCCCGCCTCCTCGACCAAGTACAGGTAGCACTGTGAGCTTAACCTGCCTCCTAGCTTGTTGTCAGATATAAAGTGAGATGACGTATGTGGAAGTGGTCATGTTTAAACACTATAAAAAGATACTCAAATGGACTGAATGGGGGATATTATTTTCACAAAATTGACTTTCATTCCATGTGTTCACGGCCCATCTCCCTTGCCCCCCAACTCTTTGGACTCTTAAGACAGGCAACCTGAAGGGTGATTGATATGGTATTATTTCAAGCTGTCAAGGCAATAAAATCCTGAATGGTGACTGGAACACACAGACTGCCAAGGGCTACGCAGAGCAACAAGGGACATGACCTCCTCCTCTCCATCCAGGGAAACACACGTGCCTACCTTCTTGCCTTCGCCATATATAAGGGGAAACTTCAAGTCATCATCCTCAATGGTTTTGTATGCCCTGTAGGGGGATAAACAACATTTTTAAAAAGGCTTGCACTCAATTAGTGACCCTCTGCCCTGACACAGGCTGCTAGGCACTTTCCTTTCCCATTCACTCACCACAGTACTTACCCTTATATAGTTATTCTCTCTATAGAATTGTATGTGTGTGTGTTTTAGAAAAGTAGAAAACACCAAGTTTTTGTATGCTTGAAGAGAAAGAAAATAAATTGGCATATTCATAATTAGTGATAAGGGGAGATGGACTTCTGTGCTAAGGGTCTGTGTAATAATGAGGTAACCTAACAACAGTGACTTGGTCCTATGCCAACCTGCAGCGGTGAGAAGCAGCAGAGTTCATAGGTGGATGCAGTGTGAAACTGCTCCAAGTGCCAATTCTCACCTTCAGGGCTGTTCATGCCAAGGCGTCCTTGTACTGAGATACCTGCGGGAGGGATAGTTAGAGGCTGTTTGACCTCAGGATGATATTCAAGGTTGGCACAAAAGATTTTGTTTCACAATAGCTTTTAGATGACCATTCAGCACACAGGAAGAAAATCCAGTTACGCTTCAAAGGTTTATTCCAGACATGGTTATTCAGATGCCACTACCGGCAAAGAGAGCCTATGCCTTGCAGTTTTGCTCACAAGCAAGTCAAAACAGGAAAACAAACATACACTGGGCTCAATTATTAGCTATACCACCCTGGGCAAGTAGCTTTGCCTTTTTCATTTTTGGTTTCCTCATCCATAAAATGAGGATTATACATACATAGGCTAAAAAAGAACTTAATACAGAGTCTGTACTTATTAAGATCCCAATTAGCAGCTATTACTAGTAGTTATTAGATAATGAATACTTGGCATAGAGTTCCCCTTTCTGGAAAATGGGGATATTACTGCTTATTCACTACCTCACTCTGGACCTTAAGATCCTTTTTAATCAAACAAAGAAGACAAAGTAAAAGATGGGCTAGATTAGGTGTTAGAAGTTGATGCTTTTCTACAATCAAGTCTCCTGAGTGCATGGAAAAGCTATTACATGGCATCTCAGTCCTATATACACTTAGGCAACTGGAGAGTGAATTGGAAATTAAACTTATGGAAGCTTTTGATATAAGAAAGAATGCAACCCAATTTAAAAAGTGTGCAAGCCCAAATGTAACGCAAGTATATTTGTATTGTCCAGGAAGCTATGTGACTAAGTCATTCCTTCCCAGAGGGTAGATAATCAGTAAGGTTTTGGCTCCAATGCACCTGGGCTCAAGTTCAGTCCTGGCCAATTGCATGTGCATTCTGGACCTCAGGATCCTCATTAATCAAAAAAAGGCCCAAACTGGGACTCACTCCTGGGGTTGCCAGTAAGTTCTTTGCACATGATCATGCTACGAGCTCAATGAAGGTGAGCTGTTGCTGCTACTCCAGCGAAGGTTATCTAGGAATTGAATTTTCAAAAAAGCAACTGTATTATTTCTTTCCTTCAAATCTGCCAGATTAACACAAAGTACATAAAGCTGCTCAGATGTTCTGTATACTAACATGAGCTATTTAAAACACTGTGATCCACAAGTCACTTGGGTAACAAAGCTATTATTAGAATCTACCCACAGTTTGGGGACTGACCAAGTTTAGAGACCAGAGGTTCTCAACCTTGGCTGTTGCTGCATCTCCTGGAAGGGCTTTAAACCCTTCTTATGACCAGACCACATCTCAGAGCAAATGAAGCACAATCTCCAGGGCATGAGAGTCAGGCTTCAGTTTTTAAAGCTTCCCAAGGGATCTGATGTGCAGCCAAGGTTGCAGATCCAGCGAGCTAACATTTGAGATGTGTTAGGCAATAAGCCCCTCATCAGCCTGACTCGTAAGAGGACGGTCTGCAGGCTCCAAGGAGTGAAGGAAATGGCCTGAAAGGGGCTTGAAATGACCATGAGCAAGATTTAGGTAGGCCATGTAGAGAGGGATGTGTGGGAGAAGACAGGCCCAGGAAGAGAAGGGTGTGTGAGGACCATAGCCAGTGAAGGGTTTGCCTTGTAATTCAGCCACAGCACTCTGGAATTAGACGGGATGCAGAAGGAGGCAGCTCTAGAATAAAGGACAAGTCACTACTTAGAGCAAAATAGGGAGGGGTTAAGAGCATTTTTAAATGGCTTGTAAAGACAGTGATAAAACTTCTCTAACTCGGCCACAAGCCTAGGTCATTGAATTCTCCTGGGACAGAGACTTTGGGGAGCATAAAATCCATGTTACCACAGCTCTGAACAACAAACACTTGTTTTAGAGTCGGCATCTATGGGAGCGAAACAACCGCAGATTTTAACATATGTTAGTTTGTTTCTTTATCTTTAGAAACAACAAACAATCCAAAACACTAATGACAATCTTGGAAAAGAAAAGTTTCTTTTGTTCCTGCCAGTGTTGGTTTTTTGTTTGTTTGTTGTTGTTTTTGATTTTTTTTTTTTTTTAGTACTGGGAATTGAACTCAGGACCTTGCACTTGTCAGGGAGGTGCTTATGCTGTTGAGCTATATCCCTGGTCCCCCAGTGTTGGTTTTCAATCAAATATGAACCCTCCTTTCTCCCCTAGCAACAAATGACAAGGACAATAGCTACAAATAAGGAGAGAAAGGCCATCATATAAAAGTAAGTGAACTTCCATTCAGTGAGAAAATCTTAAGTAATACAGCATAAATATTTGGGCTGGGGGTATCGCTCAGTGACAAAGCACGCACTTAGCCTGAGTGAGGCCTTGAGTTCAATCCCCAGCACCAACCAGTCAACCAACAACAAAACATCTCAAGAATTACAGCTGGAAATTTGACGGGACTGTATAAATTAATGAGAGTTAAAAATAATTATAGCAGCTAGGATTTATTAAGCATCGTCCACATACTGGACACTGAGCTTGGTGCTTATTTATGTCTAAAATCTCTTGGAAGACCTTCCAATGTCCTAGCTTACAGATAAGGAAACTGAGGCTCAGAGAGATTCACTTATGTTCTTAAGATGTTATACCAAGTTAATGGTCCTGAAATCAGACTCAGGCTTCCTCAGAAAACACACCAAAGAAATGTGTCACCAGGGCTCAGCTTTGGAATATCTCATTTGGCAGAGTCTGAAACAAGATCACTACTGTCTACCATTCAATGTGTGGCCAGCACATATTTGATAGCAAAAAAGAGCACTTTTGGCCAATAAGGAGAATTTTCTGCACAAATGCAAACTACAAAAAATGGTTATGTGGGGACAGAACTGGTGGGTGCTGCGCTGTAGGGGAAGAAAGGAGAGGAGTGAGCGGGAGTGGCGGGCATGTTCTGAGACCTGCAGCTGCTTCCCAGACTACTTCATCCTGTAGAATACAGCCTAGTGGTGTCCCACGGAGAACAGAGCTCCCTCAAATCTGCTGTGCAGCTGAAGGAGTCACCCCTGTTGGTTCATGCCCACTTGGAAGGCCTGTCTGCCCTTCTGTTATGGGCCATGTCTAGGCTATCAGCCTGACTTTATGTTGCAGCTCGTCCTTGGCATTCTTCCTTCTCTTGGCAGGGAGGTGAGAGGATAAGAGAGAGTTCTGGAGCTTGAGAGCTTCAGGACAAGCAGGGACTTTGGATCTGAGACTAACGGAGAATGGCTGGCATTGAACCAATTCCTTTACC
>RJWT010000332.1:6657-72876 GCA_004365215.1 Cuniculus paca
TCACCAAAAAAATGATGTGGGCTGATGGTGCAGCTCAGTGATAAAGCACTTGCTTAACATGCATGAAGCCCTGGATTCAATCCCCAGTACTGACAGTGGGGGTAAGCGTGGGGGTGGGGTTGTAGTGATGGTAAGTAGCATGTCTTCTATAGTTCTATGAGCCACTCCAGCAAATTAATGACCACAAAAAAGGGTAGCGGGAACCTGTTAGAGTTTATATATGAATGTCCCCTCAAAGCCTCATGCAGTCATGGGGAGGGCAGGCTTTTAGAGGCAGTTGAATCTAGAGTTTGTGATTCATTAACGGTCTAATGTTGGGTTAAGGGTGTGAGTGCTACACCCACCCTAGGGCAAGTAGCCTGCATACAATATAAGGGATAGAGGCTAGCTCTTTCTTCCTCTCTTACTACTTTTGGTATCGTCTGCCACAATGAACGGTTGTTTCTCTGCCGTGCCACCCTACCTTGGAGCTGGCCAACCAAGGATTGAAACCTCTACAAACTGTGAGCTAAATAAACCTTTCCTCTTTTAACCTTGGGTGTTGGGTATTTTGTATCAGTGAGAGAAAGTAACTAAGACAGAACTTCTTACTTTATGGCCAAATAAGACAGAATTGTGGATACCTTAAGCACCTAATACTTCTGACTGACATCTGAAGAGAGGGCAGTTTTTTGAGACTGAGCCTTTTAACTTGGATACCAGTTGGTGTCCAGAAACTTAGAGCTAGGTATTAGTGTAGAGAAAATCCACCCATTTGGTTTTAGAAGCATTGTAAATCAAAATAGTTCAAAATTGGTGAAATCATAGTAAGTGTTAAGGATAACCACTAAAAGAAGAGAATTCACATACATAAATATATATAAAGAAAATTCAGCATAAAGATACTAAAATTAAGATATTAACACATGCATCATAATTTTATTCCAATAATGAATATAAATGTAAAAAATTAAAATTATCTGTTAAAAAATGCAAAGATAAACACAAGGTCATGAGTTCAATCCCTGGTTCCAAAAAAAAAAGAAAAAAAAAGATGCTAGGATCAACTATGAAGTTTGGTTGAAAGCAAGAACAATATTACAGCTATAAAAATAGAGGAAATGACTACAAACTAATAAAAATAAGATTTATTCAGGTAAATATGGATATACCTAAAAAGAAAAAAACAGAAAAATTGACAAGTTCTCCTTCACAACAAGAGGTTTTCAGGGGAAGGAGAGAAAATACCCTGTTCTATCCGAAGGCAGCCTGAGGCAAATGAGTAAAATGTACAGAAGGGAAGGACTTTGCCTTGGTCTATGGAAAATCTTTGGCCTCCAGAGCTGTCCAGAGTAGATATGAGCTGCCTTGGAGGGGAAGAGAATGTAATATTGAAGGTCAGTTGTGAGTTTGATTGGCTTGGGAGCCACTTGGAATTAAAGCAGAGTTCTGGTTATGTCTGGGGTGTCACGGAAGCTTGTCCTTGAGGTCTATATCTGGTCCCTGGACCTTTTCTCTCTGGCACTGTTCCCCTGCTCTTCTTTCTGGCTGTCATGAACTAAGCAACTTTGTTCTGCCATGCTCTTTCACCATGATTTTCCTGCCTTGGAGTCACCCAACCATGAACTGAATCTTCTGAAACCATAAGCGAAATTAAATCTCTCCTCCATAAATTGTGACTGTCAGGTAATTTGTCCCAGTAACGGGAAAGCTGACTTACAGAGAAGCTCCCAAAACCATGAAGGTTTAAAGCAGAATTGACAGTATATGGACGTTTGGACAAGATTGCTGCACAATTATCAGATTACGAGGCAGTTAAACCCATGAGGGCAGAGAACATATCTATTTCACTCACTACTCTCTGAAAGCAGAGTCTTGCACATAATAAGCATTCAGTAGGGGTCTATTTATGAATTAATTAACTATTCAGACAATAAAACAGATGAAATCACCTATAAAGTGAATTAAGATGCTTGTTCCTCTGCTTTGGACCCTTCTTACCCCATTCTGCAAACCAAAATAACCACAAAACAGGGAGGTCTGAGGCTGGGATGGGGAGGCAGAAGTTGGAAGAGGGATGGAAAAAGAGTAACTGAGGAGTCCAGAGGATGGAAGTCAGCTCCACAAAGAGTTTTCAAGAGCCTTCCTGACACAGAAATTCCACTTGACCTCAGTCACTGCCCTGGTCTGGACAAGGAGGCAAGTGGGCAGCTTATGGCAAGATATCTTGCCTGTGCTGCTTACAAAGACAGGCAAGAGTGTGAGTGAGCCACTGGGTCAGTCAGTCATACACCAGGATCTTCCCATATATGGGGTTCTCAGAACAGAAGGATAGGGATGAGGTCCTCAGGATCATTAGATGGAGCCAGGACATAGTCACTGTAGTTCAGAACCCTCCAGTCTGATGGAGAAACACAGATCAACCTTTAAAGATCCTCTAGAGTTATGTGCTACAGACAGTCCCACTCTTCACAAAAGAAATTCAATCCAATGAGAAGGTGTGCTCCTGCTCTATCCCTCTTTCCCTCTCACCTATGCAAGACAAAAGATGCAAGATTCAAGATGGAGGAATGGCGGAAATGGCAGGCTCAAGGATTTATCCTTTCCTTGATAAATAGAGACTATGCATGCTTCCATCAACAAGATCTCAGGACATATTCCCACAGCCCAATGCCAGGGCTCCTCCTCCCTCCTTCCCCACCACAATGCTAGACCCTTTGGAATGAATCTGAGCCCTGAGCCTGTTTCTAACACAGGAATGCCGGCTCCTTTGTCACTTCCTGCTTTCCCTCCAACTCTGTTTTGTTCCTTTTCCCACCAGAGTGTCCCTCCCCCACCTGCCATTTCCCAAGCTTGCCCCTAAGGAGGGGCGGGCAGTGGATATGACCCAACAGCCCAATGGTGATCTTGTTTTACATGAGACATTTCCAAAAAAGACAAAAAAATTCTTTCCAGGAAAATGCCATTTTAAAAATTCAACTCCAGACACTGTGGCAACATTAGGAAAACAAAGGACTTGGCAGAAAGGTTTTCTGAATCAGGACTTTTTCTGTAAAATACCTTTTCCAAATTGCCTCCAGTGGGAATGATTCCAAGGGTCAGTTCTGGAACACACAGGCAATTTCAGACAGCAACTTCTGCTTTTATGCTGTTGCAGCTTTCTCCTATCTGGGTCACTGTGAAACTGTCTCCCAAGCTTGACCCTGGAGTCTCTCAAGAGGTCCCCAAGGGAAGAAGCTGGCTCTGCAGGATCAGGAGATAAAGCTCTTCTTCCTTTCAGAGGTAACTCTTCAGCCCCCTCTTGCCACTATCCATGACAAAGCTTAGGGCCAGGCCGGGGTTCAAAGGGATAGATACACTGTGCTTAGGAGAGAGCTGGCCTGGCCTTATCATTCATGTGAAAGGAAAATACAATCCCCCCAAGATATACAGAGTGGTTTTACCTTTTTGCATTGAGCAGGTAGAATCATATGGATATCATATATATAATAATAGTGATCATTATTTATGAAACGCTAACCTTCGGTCCACTACTAATGTATTCTTTATAATTGTTTTATCTCATTTAATTCTCTTTTATAACAACTGTTATAGTCTGCATTCTGCCACCCTCTCCCTCCACCACAATTCATGTGTTAAAATCCTAAACCCCTAAAACTTTGTATTATTGCTTATGTTTAAAATGACTCTCATAAGTCTCACATTTTGAGGAGGGCTCTGGTCAGAAGAGGAAGGTCATTGGAGGTGTAACCTGGAAGGGTGTATTCCATCTCCAGGTCCTCCCTTTTCTCTCTCCTTCCCTGGTAGCCATGCAGTGAACTGCTCTCCTCTAACTTGTTGTTCTGCCATGTGGTTTCTGCCTTGGATTCAACTAACTATGGACTGAATCCACTGAAATTGTGAGCCAAAATAAATCTCTCCTATAAGTTGTGGTTGTCAGATATTTTGTCCTAGAGAAAGGAAAGTGACTAATACACTTCAGAATGTGACTGTATATGGACAGGGCCTTTGAAGAGTTAATCAAGTTGAAATGAGATCTCAATTCTCTAAAACAATAAGGCTAGGTTCTAAAAAAATAAGGCTAGTATCCTTATGAAAAATGGAAATGGGGGCAGAGAAATATACACACATAGAAAAAAGGGCCGGCAAGGACACAGAGGGAAGGCAGTTATCTGCAAACCAAGGAGAAAGGCCTCAGAAGAAACCAACTCTGCCAACACTGTGATCTTGGTCGTCCAGCCTCCAGAATAAATAAATTTCTGTTGTTTAAGTCACACTGTCTGTGCTACTTTGCTATGGCAGCCCTAGCAAACTAATACAACACTCATAAAATTAATATGACTATTATCCCCATCTTCCAGGGAACTAAACAGTCTTAAGAGGGTATGAAACTTGCTAGCATAGCTAAAATTTGAGATTCGACCATGACACTCCATGACACTCCAGAAGACAAGCTCTGAACCTCATTAGCTGCTTCTTCTCTGCTCTGCAATGCGCATGCATGTTCCACTTGTTTACTGCTGCATCACAAATCACTCCACAACTTAATGGCTTAAATTCACAGCATTTATATTGCTTGTGAGCCAGCAATTTAGGCAGAGTGTGTTGGGGAAAATTCATCTCTGCCACTTGGAATCAGCTGGAACAGCTTGAAGGCTGGACTGAATCACTCAAAATCTCACTCATGTGTTTCTCTGGCAGTTGGTGCTGCTGTAAGCTGGAACCTTACCTGGGGCTGTTGTTCAGAACTTTGTGTGGCCTCTCTGAGCTTCTTTCTAACATGGTGACTGGTTCCAAAGACGAGCCCCCTGAGAGATAGAGCCATGGAGAATTGTCTCACACTTTCTAACCAGCCTTAGAAGACACACAGCATCACTGTCACTAAATTCTCTCCTTAGGAGTGCATCACTAAGGCTGGTCCATGCTCAAGGGGAAATAATGTAATGCTACCTTGTGATGGGAGGAGTGTCAAAGAATGCACAAGAAGCCGGGAGTGGTGGCTCACACCTGTAATCCCAGCACTCGGGAGGCTGAGACAGGCGGATCGTTGTGAGTTCGAGACCAGCCTGGGCTGCAAAGTGAGCTCAAGGCCAGCCTGAATGGCATAGTGAGACCCTGTCTCAAAAACAGGGCTGGGGATCTAGCTCAGCGGTCTAAGTGCCTGCCCGGCAAGCACAAGGTCGTGAGTTCAATCCCCAGTGCCGCAAAAAAAAAAAAGAATGCACAAGAGTGTTTGAAGACCACTGCTCTGCATGGCCTATGACGTGGTTGTACATTTTTGTCAAGTGCTTATTAACCAGCAGCACCATATCATTGAAAGGGCATCAGACTGGGAGCCAAAGTCTTGAATGAGAGCCTTTCAGCTGTATAGGGTTGCAATTCCTGAACCCATATACAAAAAGACCAGTACTTGTTTGTCCAGTCTCATGTAGCCACCCTTCTCTCTATAAGGACTGAGGTCACCTAATCCCTTTTAGTCTCTAAAACAAGTACTGATCTCAATCAGAAAGAATTTTAGGATGCTGCTCTTCTGACACTTTATTTGCCACTTAGAGACGATACCTTGGTACTATCTTGTTCCTGTCTCCAGGCAACAATCCATGCACCAAGCCTTTCCTCAGTACCAGCACCACACTGACGCTTTATGTTCATCTCACTTGATTATCTTTCCAACATTATAAAAGAGGGAATATTGTCATGCCCATTTTATAGATAAGAAACTGATGCTCATGGGAAATAAGTAGCTTTCCTAAAAGTTAGTAGAGGGCAGTGTCAGAACTACCTATGGACATGCTCTGGCCAGCTCTGTTTTGCTCCAAGACCTGCTCTCCTGTCCCTTAACCCCTCTCCAGCATCCAGGTCTGCCTCCTGCTGCAGGCTTCCTACATAACCCCTCTGCCCACCAGGACATCTGATGGTTTCTGGGGCTGTTCATTTTTCTGCTCTTCTGAATTTTCAGGGATCTCGTGTTTCCTATTGGATCTTATCCCTGTCACTGGTCTGAACTACTTACTGGACTTCTGTGGGGCAATCGCCACACTGTGCTTATCCTCCTGGTATAACTCTATGTCCCTTTGTGTTTGCCCCAGCCTATCTCAGGAAATGCGACAGTGCCCTGGCATTACTAAAGAGCAGAACCAAGCACAAGTGCCTCACAAATGACAAAGCCACAGGTCTAGAATCAGACCAATCAACATCCAAATCCTAATTCCACAATTTATCACTTGCGTGTAAAAATAATTAAGTCCACATTGTTCATTGTGAAGCTTCTCAATGAGTTAATACATGTATGGGCTTGGTACAGTGCCTGGCACATAGTAAATATTTAATAATATTAGTAATCTTTGCTGTGGCTGCTATCAATAATATTTGTAAAAGATGCACTAGAGACACTAGCATATGTTAGGCATTCAAAAGATGATAGCTGTTAATCCCATTGTATAAATCCTGGAAGAGCTACAGGAATTCAGAGAAGGGCCAGATAACAACGTAGCAAAGACAGAAAACAGGCTGCCTGAGCGACTGTGCAGATCTGCAGATTTTGGTCTAATCCTGGAGCTTGGGTATGACTGGGCTTGATGAAGTGGAAATGCCTCCCAACAGAACTCTCAACCTCATCTGCCTCATTAGGAGATGACAAGAGTTTCCTGAGCCTGGGAACACCTGGGAAAAGAAATTTCAAGAAAGAAAATCAGAAATGCTCTTTTTCTGTCTTCCTGCCTGGCATGCACCACTGTGGCAACACAGCCACAGGCCATCACACTGAGCCCTGCTCATCCAGTTGTCCTGTGGGTCTATGGTTTCACAAGTTCATTTGACTCTAATATCTGGGTGCTGCAGCACTAGTGTGTTCCTCTTTCACCTTTTTTCTGGGTTACTTTCCCAGGTTGCTCACGCCTGGATCTAGCCATCCTTATAGCCCCTAACTCTGTGCTGATCAAGCTGGAGAGTAAAGTATGAGCAGATACAATGGCTTAGAATAATGTCACCAGCTCAGTTACCACTGCCTGGCTCCTGTGCTTCTCCTGATTTTCTTTAAGCCAGATGATCAATGAAGTGACATGTATTTTCTTCAGACCACTCTCATTTCCCTCTTCCAACCATGCATGACTTGGTGGCCTCTAGCATGACCTCTAAGAATTTGTTGCTGTTCATGTTGCCACCCTTTTCCAGGTGAGGCCTAATCAGGCTCCTCTGCTTTGGCTCTCAGTTGCTCATTTTGCCTAGGATCCAGTTCTCCTTTGTATTCATCAGCTATTGCTGTGATAATACTGTGTGATAAATAATCCTCCAGTCTTAATGTCTTATAAAAACTAATGTTTATTTTTTTCACCCACGCAGTCTAAGGGTTGGGTTGAGGGGCTTTAATTGATGACATAGTTTCCCATATAGGTCAATTCCCCATGTTTCCCTTCTAGGGCTAGCAGATACCTGGGGAAAGTCCTTCTCTTTATGGATAGAAGATACACAAGGAAAGGCTTATAGAAACTTTACATGACTGTACATGACTCTCATGCAACTCAGAACTGGCCCATTGTCAATCCCATCCATAATCCACTGGCCAAAGCAAGCCAACTGACCAGACCCACGGTTGAAGAGATGGGAGGATTTTCTCTACATATCCTAATAATGTATGTGCAAAGTCATATGACAAAGGACATGGACATATAATTCTATGACTTGGAAAGAGTGAAGAATTAAGAATGACAATTCAATGTCCATCATTTCTTAAACCAGAACCCTGCTGTAAGCTCACCTGAGGAAACTTGCATCTTCTTCTCCATGGGGCCTCCTCAACCCTTATCCTGGTCACTCACAGACCCTCATGGGGAGGTCCTTCCCACTCCACCTCTGGCCATTGCCCCTCACCAGCAGCACTTGCAAGGATTCATCTACCTGACTGCTCCTGTAGAATTCTTAGGGACCTTATGGGCCTAATTAACTCCTCAGTGCCTGGAATATACAGGCATCAGGAGGGGTTAGAACCAAAAACTGGAAGTTGGGAAGATGTTGGAGAACTGAGGCAGCTTCTCCCACTCCCTCCTTCCCTCTCATCACATGGGAGCTCTGTCTGCTCTCTGCACATCTCCTCTGTCTCTCCTGCTGGACACCCCTTTCTCCACCCCTCCACTACCACAATGGAATAAACCCTGTGCCCGTCTTGGAGACCACAGCGGCACCACCCTCACCACCTGGCTGAAGAAGATTCTAGTGCCCCACTTCCAAAATCCAATAGCAGGACACCATGACTGGGATCCTGGAGTACAAATCTGGCTGCCCATCCACAAGACAGAGGGAAGCATGGAGTGAGTGGGCTGCCAGATACCAGGAAAAGCAGGGACACCAGAGGCCTCCAACTGGAGTCTACTCAGCTGACTCTGGCCAGGAAGGTGATTTCTCTGTCTTACGGGGTTTTTGTTTTGATGTTTTGACCTGTTTGATAAAATTTAGAAATTGAACAGTTTATATACAAATTCACATACTTTTTTTCTTAAAAAAAAAAAAAGTACAAGATTTCAACTGACAGGGAGTATGAGGAGGCCCTATGGTTCTTGATTTTTTTTTTTTTTTTGCATGTGGTATAAGGGATCAGTTCCCTATCCTTCACTCTGAACTCCATCCTCAGGCCTTTTATCTTTTTCTTATTTTTGAGAGAGCCTCCTTAAGTCACTACATTGCCCAGGCGGGGCTCAAACTTTCAATCCTCCTACCCCAGCCTCCCAGAGTGCTGAAATTACAGGAGCATACCACCACACTGGGCTACCACTTTTTTATATGTACTTACTCTACTTTGAAGTTTTTGAAATTTAGAAGCTCTACCATGGAATCACATTTCAGCACGGAATGAGTTCCCTAGAGCTGAGCAATGTTCCATATCACCATATTCCCCACCATTCCCCATTCTCTTCGCATTACTGAGGCCAAGTCAGTAATCACTGACCATCACCTTAGGTTATGTTTTTCTTATAGTAGAGTTAAGAAGAAAATAATTACATACATGCGTATATATGTACCTGTTGTAGTCAGGGTTTGCAAGGGAATGGATTAAATACAAAACATGTAATGTATAGGATTATTTTATATTCACCCAGAGTCAAATGAAGAAGAGTGCCAGAGATCTGTCCACACACTAGAGACGCAAAGAAGCCAGCTGAAAGCCTGGATCCAATGGCAATGTCCTGCATGAGTCCAGTTGAAGGCTTAGCGTTCATGCCAGTGTCTTCCACAAGTCCAGCTGGAGGCCTAGAGCCTATGACAATGCCTCATGCAAGTCTGTATCAAGCATTTGCACTGGGAAGGCCCAAACATCAGTGGTGGAAGCTAGAAAGTCTGTGGCAGTGAGGCGAAGGATCTGCACCAGCAGGCTAAAGGATCTGCACTGGGGCCAGGAACTGACTCTCAAGGTAAGGACCAGAGCTACCCCCAAAGAGAACTGCAGCCATTCTCAGCAACAGCGAGGGCCCAAGCTCCTTCTACAGTGAGAACAGCTGAGTTCATATCAGGAAAACCAGCGTGACAAGCTTCTCCAAGAGAATCAACAGCACACCATCTTCCCATTCAGTCATCCTTTTATTTTGTTGGCAACCATTCTCAGTTTTCCACACCCCGCACCACACTGACTCAGTTCAGCTGGGTGTTACCAGGTGACATTAGTTAATCTACTACAGTACCTTTTAAAGGTATAGGATGTAAACATATATATAAATTCTATTTTAACTTCTAGTATATAAAAAAGTGCTCACACACACACGTACAATCAAAAGGGGAGAAACCAAAGAACATCCAAGTGAACTGTGTATTTGTATACATGCAAAACAAAAAATCAAAAAATAACCTTTTTTATTAGTTTACAACATTCTTCCAAGTTGGACATGCAAATAAAATGTATCAGTATCAAAAGAATCTAACCAAGAAAGTCATGGCTAGTATGTGGAAATGTAATGATCTAAAATAAAGGACTTAGGTTTCAGCATGTTTTTTTTTAACACACAAATAAAACAAGTGATGCATCTGTGAAATGAAGCTTTGGAGAAAGTGAAAATATTATTCCATTTTTGCAACATTTTATGAAAGTTGAGTTTATAAAACAGTATCTACTAAAAACAAAAATTTATACCTTGAACAAGAACAAGTATTTGCAAGTAGAAGACTAAACAGAGAGGCTGTTCTTAGTGAGATGACGACATGGCTGAGAACTTACAGGACAGGTTGTGTGAAAAAGTTAAATCATTCATGGCATTTCCTAGTGAAGCTTATGAGCGCCTAGTTTAAATAATACCACCCAGTCAGCTATATTTATTTATGGTTCCAAAGAGACTTCAGTGTGATTGGAGACCTTTTGGGCATGGTGTCCATCACAGGTACAATTTCAGGAAATGACTTAGCTTTGCGTGTTGAGAGGTATTGAAAAATGTAAAGCAGACAGGTCAAGATTTGTAAGCCTGGCTATGAGACAGAGTTCCTGAGATGGTCAGCATTAACACTGACCTTGTTATGAAACTTAAGTCCATGGTGGCAAATTTTGTACAATCATGAAAACTAAATAGTTCACCAGGAAGTGCTAAAAAGTAAAAATGGAACAGATCATGGGCCTCTGGAGTTCACTCCCATGGTTGAAAGCATAGAATTCAATGTTTTGCTTGATGAACTAGATATGCAATAGCCATAACATTCATTTGTTCTAATAAATAGGTAGTAGATAGCCTTTGGGTCTCCTATTTATAGAATGTGGGAGACTGCTGAGAAATTATTAACATAGCCACATTGATCAGTGAAAATACTCACCCTATAAAGACTGGATCAAAGTATTGGTCTTTTCAGTAAATATCATAAGCCATCTAACCCTTTCAAGTACTTCTTTGAAAGAATCTTCACAATTATGCAAATTAGCTACTCAATTTATTCATTCTTAGGGAAACTAATTTGGTAAAGAATAATCTGACTCACTTTTCCTATGTTGAAATCAATTTTCAGAAATGAAAATGATCACTTAAAATGTTTTCCTCTCATTGTGGAGTTAAAGATGTAATTTTTGAAAAGGATTCTAACGTTATGAAAATTACCTTTCTCAATTAATATTGTACCATAGCGAACTTTTTACACTCTTCTTTCTCAATTAACCTTGTGCCATAAATGGAATTTTTTGAACCATAATTCAGTCTTAAAAACTAAATTTTGCAACATTATAATGCCAGAATTCTACAAATATCTCAGGAGTGGTTGCCCTAAATATAAAAACCATCTTACAAAGATTCTATCCATGCTCAGCCATGAACAGCTGCTTTTCATTATGAAACTAAATAAAACTATTGCTCTCAGTTAAAAGATTCAAGGTTGAATTCTATACAGCACATTGCAACATGAAATGCAAGACTCAACATTGACATGTTGGGGCAAAAGAAAAGTGTCACATTTCTGGTTCTAAAGCAATGAAGTAATAAAGTATGAAAGAAAAAAATTAATAATTACATCTCTCTATTCTTTAAATGTTATGTTTTTAAATTTTGAACTTAATATGTAATCTCCAGTATCATACATGTTTTTATTATGTACACTTACCCAAGGTCAAGTAAAAATGAAAGAAAACTTGATTACATTTCTAGCAGTTGATTTTTCTTATACTCAGCCTGCTTCACTCATTTTCATAACCTTGCTGAATTCTGTAAGAACCTTACTTTGCAAACTTTGATGTATATACTACATATACTGTGTCATTTGCTTAAAAAAATTCATTGAAAAATAATGCATGGTCACTTAGTGATTAAAGACTGACTATCCAAAATAGAAAAAGACTGCTTATCTTACTACTTGAGCGTGCTTACCAAAAATAAACAAAAAAAGGACACATTGAGAGATGGTCCCTGACTTACAATGGTTTGACTTTTTTTTCTGCTTTATGCTAGTATAAAAGCAATATGCCTTTAATAGAAACTGTACTTAGAATTTTGAGTTTTGGTCATTTTCTGAGCTAGTGATAGAAGAGTTATCCTCTCCCACAGTGAAGGACAACAGCAGTGAACTGTAGCTCCCAGTCAACCCTATGATCACAAATGTAAACAACTTTATGGGGCATCGCTGAGCTTTGAGGTTTGGTACATTGGATGTTTTAAATGCATTTGTAACTTACAATGGGTTTATCAGGAATATACTCCCATTGCAAGTAAAGTATGTTAGCTTTCTAATTAAAATGAAATCACGCTGCATGGAAAGTTTTATAGATTTCTCATAAATGAGTTCTACAGGAAATGTTAATAGTTACATGCTGTTCTATATTTGAAATAAACTATATTAGTTTATTTTTGTTAATATTCAAGCTTTTCCCATTTTGAATTATTAATCCTGAGATCAGTCTTTACCCATTGCCATATTATTGCTCATCATATCAGGTACTAAATTCCCATTAACAGTTCACTAGAAAGACTTCAATTGAGTTAGGCTTTGAGAGAACTGAAAATGTGACTCAAATATATGGGCCCCTCCTGAGCCCAAAAAAATCTAACACATCTATTTTTGTGGACCCTTTTTATTATTGTGCAAAGGGCAACAGGTTTGTTCTGTGTGGTAAAATGTCTCTAGTTGGTACACTTGCCTATAATGGCCCCCTTGAAGGGAAGCTAGAATAATTATAGAACGATAACAGTCAAGCTCTCCAAGTCACAGATGCCCAAGGGCAATCAGAGAGAACAGCTCAAGGTCAAAACCAGCAACCAAATAAGATCCAACCACCTAGACACTATGGCTATTTTCCCTTGGGCTTTTGCTCCATGATTGCCCAATCTCCAATTCCACACTTAGCACTGTTTACTCAGAAATGTCTGCATAAATCACATGTGTCTATAAATCCTCCTAGTCCTAGGGTAGAGAAGAGTAGATAGGATGCCTCCAACCTGAGGAAGGAGCAATCCTCTTTGCTTAATTAAGAAGTCATCTTTGACAACCTTAAGGATGCCCCAGTTTGACAGGAGGTGAACCTCACCATCAGGGAGCCTCTGGCTTGCTGAAAGAAACTCAGTTTGTTGCTCTGATCAAAGGCTCCCGGGGAACTTGCTGATGGCATCAAGTGGGCAGGTCAGCATGTGAAAATAAGCAGGAACCCACCACGTCAGGAAGGAAACCTTTAGAACCTACTTGGGCTGGAGCTGAGGGGCAGCAGAGGGACATGCAAAGAAAAATGTCTCCTACTGCAGCTGGGCTAGGACTATCAGGAGCTTTTCAGATCCAACATCTGTACGATAACTTTTTTTTAAAAAAATGACAAAGAGACAAACTTAACAACATAGGAGTAAGATTTTAAGTAAAAGAAGAGCCCACATCTTCAGATGAGCATGTGCATTCATCTTCTTTATGAGGCCCCATTAAATTCAATTTTTTTAAAAGCTATCCCCTTAATAAGGAAGAAAATAAGAGGTTTCCTTTATCAGAGGAAGAATTTCAGCACATTTCTGGTGAACTTGAAGCCAGTAAAGAAGGATTAGCCGAAGAAGCAAAGTAAGTGACTGAATAGCAGTCCTGATTGATCTCCAGGAGTCTCTGAAAGGAGCCACAGCTGCCCCGCTGGCCATATCCTGGAGTGAGTCTGGCTTGGAGCCACATATAAGGTGAATGGTGAAAGTGTGAAGAAGGGGGTGATCAATACAAAATCTGAAATAGTAAGAACAACGAACCTCACTTGAACCCCCTTGCTGACCTCAGCTAGTGGAGACTTTGAATCCTGAGGCCAACAACAGAAGAAACTGAGAGATAATAACAGAGGGGAGAGAACAAAGGGGAGGGAGGAAAGGGCAGAAGATTTCACTAGGGAAATGTCGTTGCTAGGGAAGAAGAGGAGCCACAAAAGCATTGGACACACTCTTGTGTAAAGAAAAGCCCAGTGTCTTGGCATCTTAGAAACTCACAACAAGATGTCCAAAGCCTCCCAGTGTCCCCCATGAGCAAAGAGCTCAGACTGACCATTTAGTCCCTCATTCTCACCCCTGAGCAGACAAGCAGGGTTCCCAGACCTGCGGAGAGCCTGCAGCATGTGAGAAAGCTGGCGAGAGCCAGTCCTCATGTATCACAGCCAGAAGGCAGAAGATCATGTCTGAAGTTGATAAATCAAAGAAGGATGGTCTAAGCACATTATTTAGATATGCTTTAGAACAAAAAACCAGAAACAGATCAAAGCGGATGTCTATCAGTAGCAGAACAGGAGACGGGGGGTTGGGGTGGGAGGGACAGGCAACTGTTGCTCCCTATTGTAAGTCCTTCAGCACTATTTGATTTGATGTGTTTTTTTTTTCACTTCTAAAATATTTTTGAGGAAAGGTCACATTGTAAACACTATTGCCAAAAAAGAAATCATGGTAATAATACATTCCTGTGTAATCTTAAGTTTTTCTTCCTGTTGAAGTTTTGGGTTTTTTCCAGCCACCAAGCAGATAGATTCTCCAGCAGTTCCTTCACATATGTCCATATTGGGTAGTAAGTACTTTGTGTTTAGGGGATTGTTTTAGAGAAGGAACAGATTAAATTGCCCCTGAGTTATTTAATGGAAGGTCTTCTTCTTTTGTTTGCCAAAGAAAAAATTAAAATGGAAAAGATCAGATAAGAACCTTCCATTGCCTCCCATATTTCTTGAGCACATATTATCTGTCAAGCAGAGCCCAGATAGCTCAGTCAGTAGAGTATCTGTCAAGCAACAGGACGAACAAAGTACTGTCCTGGAGCTAGCTGCACTCTAGTGAGATGGAGAGGGCAGAATGTAAACCGAAAGACCCCATGAATAAATAAAAAGGGACATAAGATACTGTCAAGAGCTGTACATAAAATGAAAATGGTTTGATGACAGAGAATGGCTACTTACCTAGGTGCAGATGATCAAGGAGGGATGGCTTCTGAAGGATGACAGTGACATTTAAACTGAAGTCTGAATGAAAAGAAGCCAGTCAGGAGTGGCATTCTGAATACAAAATTTCCAAGAAGGAGGGGGAAAGGGCTTTAATATGACATCTATCTATTCTAAGAATCAGTAGAAGGCTACTAGGACAGATCTTAGTAGATAAGAAGGGGTAGGAAGAAATAGTAAGATGAGGTAGGAAGGGCAGAGATCAAGTCATGTCAGGTTTGTGAGCTGTTGTAAAAAATTTGGATTTTATAATAATCAAAAACAAAGTTTTCAAAGACTTTAAAGCAAGAGAGAGATTTGTTCTGATCTGTTTTTAAACTACTTCCTACCTGGCATGGTTTGAGGTCACTTATTTTGTATTTAGTTATTAAATAAAGATAGAGGGTTAAGGTGAAATCAAATCATTAGAATGACATCTCTATTAGACAAAGTTTATTCATTCATTTAATCTATCATTCAAATGATTTATTGAGCATTTGCTATTCGTTGAGTACTGTCCCAAGAGTCAGAGACATCAGTTATTGTCCTCAAGGAAAATATATGAAAGACTAACTGGAAGAATATCTTTGAAGCTGTACTCAGCTGGGATGAAGTTTTGGTGAGGAAATGCAAGATTCTTTCTCAGAGAAAGTTATCAGGCCATTTGGATTTGATGGGAGCCAAGAAGGGGTACCCATCTTCTCTATCTTCAAGAAGTATAGTAAGCTAGCAAAAATGACTCCCTATCCATGCCTTTTGATATGTCCTTTTACACTGACTCTGGGTTGACCCTGTGACATGCTTCGACTGATGGGACAATGGCAAACATGACATAAACAGAGACTTGAAAAGTACTTGCACATGAGTTCGGGTTCATTCTTTTTGATCTCTTAAGAACCTTGCAATCAAGCTCAGGTTAGTCTGCTAGGCAATGAAAAACATATGGACAAGCATTCTCCCAAGCAGCAGCTTCCACAGAAACAACCACTGGACATCAATGCAAGCCTCCTAGACCGTTCATCCCCAGCCACACCAGGCAAGACCAGGCAGTTGGCCCAGTCTAGTCACAGAATAGTAAGAAATCATAGTCTCTTACTTTAAATCAGTACATTTCAAGGGTGATTTGTCACACAGCTAAAGCTAACTGAGACAAGGATAAAGATAAGTCAGTTTACCTCTCACAAAGGAAAGTTCCTCATATACCTCAGACTAAAGCCTGGCTCCTTGTCAGTGACAAATGTCCCTCTTGTCTAATACTTCATACATCTATTGCTTTTTGCTTTGAACATTCATCTGTTGGCAGGAGGTAAGAAACATTGAAGGCCCTGGGCAAGATGAGAGCTGGCTCAGTCAGAGGTAGGTGCAGGCATCTGGACAGGTCCTAGTAGAACCCAAAGTGGTGCACAATGACAGAGCCAGAGTGGCTATATTGTAACTATTGGCCTGGGATTGATAAGAGTATAACAAAGGAGACACCAAGGAAGAAAATATGCTCATCAGTCTTGCTCTGAGCCCCGCCCTATCCAGAAACTCTTTGCTCAGCCCAGAGATCCACAACTCAACGGAGAGTCCATGGGTCAGTAAGAAAGTTTACAGCTTCCTTCCTCAAAAGGCTCCAAGATAAATGAATAAACACCAGTTGGTCTCAGCTGGTCACACGTTGGCCTGCCTGGAGGAGGGGGATGCCAGAGACAGCTTCTTAGGGTTGCTTCCAGCCTTGCATTTCTAGGAAATAGACAATTATGGACAACATGGATTTTATTATCATGACATCTCTAAGGTCTCTGCACAAAGCCTATATTTAAAAATATAAACATGTAAGTGAAAAAAAAAGTCAAGGGAACAAATATTTGTCTTAAAAGAGGCCATCTGTTTCAAATTTTTATTTAAAAAAAACCAACATGTGTTTTATTTTAAATTTGTATGTGTGTTGTTATCCTTGGGTTAAGTATTAGGTAAATAGACAGAAGCATTGAGAATCCATTTTCCAGCAAATTTCGGTTAGAAATTCTTGCACACGTGACACAGGAGATAATTTGGGGGCTAATTGGAGCTTTGTGGGCAGCCAACTCCTTGCAGACCTCTCCCCCCATGACGTCCCTGTTTGATGGGTTGAAGATTTCCCCAGCACTCTTGTTTGTTTTGGACAAGATGGCATTTTACACCTCTGAGAACTCAACCAACACAACACACTGCAGGCTACTCCCAGGCCAGCCCCAGTGCACATCCGATGCAGTGTGGGCCACACAGCAGAACCACAGAGCCCGCTTTTGTTTGAGCCTCTGCTGTGGCCTCAAAACTCAGTCAATTAGGCTGCAAATCCTGTTGGGGGTGGTCAAGAAAGGCTTCGCAAAGAACATGACTGTGAGCTGGTCTTGATGGATGCTTAGGGAAGAGGCGTGCAAAGGTCTTTCTAGAAAGAGGGTACAGCAGGAAATGGTATTGAATTTGAGTGGCTGCAGAGTTGGATGCCTGACTGAGAGTGGCTGAAGATGAAGCTGAAATGGTGCCCGGGAAGAGCAGACAATTTCACTATTTTGTCTGTTCTTTATTCCTTCCTGATAGGAGTTGAGCCTTCCTCATTCCTTCCAAGGGATTCATTCATGTGAATCATCTGGGGTGTTAAGCTCTAAGTTCAGAACATTCCACCCATCCATGGACACAGCTGTGGTCCTAAGAATGGTCACATGTCATGCAAAGTTCTTTTGGGGCAGATTAATGAGGATCTTTAAAAAAGAGGTTTCTCTTTCCTCCAGAGATCACAGGCCACAAGAACCCAGAAAGGCATCTTTCTCCTTCCCACAATGTATAGAGTTCCTGCTTGAGAACTAAGACCAGCTTAGGAGAAGTAAGGAGGAGTGAGAAGGATGATTGGCATTATTTGACCACGTAGGCCCATCTCAACCTAACCGGTTCTAAAACTAATCAGAGTTGGGTTTCTGCTTCTTACAACTAAGAAATTACTGAGTAATATAAATTGAAGTCATAAGGCAAAATTAAATTTGCACAGAGAAGCAGCCAACTCTACTTGATGTCACCAATATCCCATAGAGAGAGATAGTTGCCCACCAAAAGATATGAAAATAAGCCCATTTCCATTGTGTAGGGTTGTAATCATGTTTCCAGCCAAGACTTATACTTGCCAGCCTGCTTCACTCCCTTGCAGTAGATGTGGGGTGCAACTTACGCTCCCAGTGCAATGTGATCAGGGAAATGAGTCGCTTCCAGAACAAAATTTCAAACAGGCCTGTTTTCTGCACACCCTCCCTACTCTTCTGCTTGGATGGGGGTTGGGGTGGGGGTCCTCAGGAACAGTGGTACCCAATGTAGGGAGATCCTGGATCCCAGCAATGTCATACTGGTCATCAAAGAGGAACTTCTACTCTGGACAGCTAGTGTCAGCAAAAAGTAAATTTCTTTTGAGTTTGAACCATTAATACAGTTTATGGTTTTAACAGCTAAGGTTGCCCCAAATAATACATCCTCTTCCACATTCAAGAAGTTGCTTGCAGTCCAAAAGGCTGCTCCTATTGTTTCCTTCTTCTCTGCCAGAGTCCAATCAGTAACTCCTACTGGTGAAATCCACCAACACAAAATCTGTTATTTTCATGTATCTGTGGAGCACTCACTACATACCAGGCCAGGTACTTGTGGTTAGGGATACAGTGATAAATTAGATGTGCTGCATTTCACTAATTCTAAGTCACTGCCAATTGAGATACATCATTACTTTATGTTATATACCACTAAAAATTGGTATATGCATCAATATATTGTCAATTAAGCAATGACATGCCATCAAAAGCAATCCTAATTTCAGAAATGTTAAAATGTGGAAGGAAAATGTGTATCTTAAAATTGATGAAGTATAGTGTTTCTTAACTTCAGGAAGCTGAATGTGTATGGGAGAGACAGACAAGCAAATAAACATGAGCCATATGATACAAACACCTTGGCAGGTAGGTATTAGTTCATCTAGAAAGAAGTAACCAAGTCTGCCTGAAGAATGAGGAAAGCTTCACAAAGGGGACTTCCGAGCTAAATTTTGAAAGAGAAAGAGGGAGATGATTGCCAGGAGAGGTTCCCCCAGTGAGAAGCAGAGCCAGCAGATCTTCCAGATGCCTCATCTATGCCCTCAGAGAGGTGTGCATGCCTCCTCAAGGACTGGGACGGGTTAGCCAAACCTCAAAACACTATAGAGAAAATTCCAATGAGACAGCTTCATTTTATGGATAAACAGAGACTAATCCTTTAGGTGCCAAGGCACAATTTTAACTGGCTATTTTAAAAGGGGTAAATCTTCCAAAATATACCATAGTAAGCCCTTGGCATTTGCAAAGGGGTACGCCAGGGGGTCTTGGTGAATCTCCAAACTCACAAATCCAGCTAGGTCTGGACAGACTCCTGGCTTGCTCGAGGATCACATTCACAGGAAAAGCCACAGTCACCCACTGTGTACCCTGCATCACACACTTCCCCTTCCCGCAGAATCTACGCTCAGCCTTATGCTTGAGGAGCAATTACGTGTTACCAGTATAGGGACCACACGTGACTTAGGATGTAGTCAAATCACACTTTTATTTTTGTCTCCTATTATCCCTTTAAACTTGGTCCCATGTGAGTAGTCTTTTTCTGTCACTGAATAAAAGCTCTGGTAGATCTGTGATTTTTTAGTTCTGTCTTCAATGGTGGGCACATTAAGTCTCTAAGGAACAAACGACACTCACCTGAATGCCCATTTCTGTGCAATAATTAAACTTTCTAATTTGATTTAACACCAAGCTCTCCTCCCTCTGTCCCCCTGTCCCTCCCTCCCTCCAGCTCCACCTTACTTTAGTTTGGAAGCCTGTGTTAGGAAGGCATAGAATAGGTGGCCTCCCACCTGCTTCATATGTCTTTTACCTCCCTGCCCACCACACACACACACACACACACACACACACACACACACACACATCATTGGGAGAGAGTCACAGCACTTCAACAGCTTACACTAGAGAAATCTCCCTGATCTATTCCACCTCTCCACTGCCTCACTCCTCTCATGTTATTGAGGTGGATAATGTAGCATCGAGAATTCATTTTCCTTTTAATATTCTGCAAATGATGATCTTTGTAATGGCACACCTGTCATATCTTGGTGTCATGCAATTTTTATTGTTAGCATCTTAGGAATATATCATTGTTAGGAACTGTATGCTTGCATTCCTCCTAAAATTCACATACTGAATCCCTAATCCCCAAAGAATGGAGTGCGTTATCTGTCTGCCTGCCTGTCTGTCTCCATGTCTGACTCTGTCTCTCTGTCTCTCTCTGCCTACTTCTCTCTCTCCCTCCCTCCCTCCCTCCTTCCCTCTGTCTGTTTCCCTCTCTCCACCATAAGTGCACACAGTGAGAAGGTGGCCTTCTACAAGGGAAGAACAGCATCCTCGCCAGAACCAGACCAGGCTGCCTGCCCCCTGATCTCAGCCATTCAGCCTCCAGGACTGTGAGAACACAGATTTCTGTTGTGTAAGCCATCTGAGTCTAAGGTATCTGAGTCTATGGTATTGTGTTATGGAAACCAGAGATGACCGGAATCCTTGCTGAAATAGTTTAACAAACAACTTTCTCTTTAATTTTTCTCTAAATTTTTGTGTCAGGCAGATAATAGGCATTCAAACAAGAATGAATGAATGAATGAATGAATGAATGAATGAATGAGTTGCACATTGATGGAATTTCTCACTTCAGATGTCCAAGCCACTGAAGAATGCCATATTCCACTCTCTGTGTGTATTTTTGAATATGTAAGAACTCTCATGTACTTGTGTGTATCTGAAGTTAAACAACATAGAAGCAATACGTGAATGCATCCTTGTGTGTGTATATGTGTCAAATTAAACAACATAGAAGTAGATAGAAAAAAAAATCAAAATTCCCCTACACCAATCTCCTTCCAAGCCCACTGTCCTTCCCTACTAAAAGAAAACAAACCCACAGTTAGTATGATCTGAAACAGACCTTTATGTCTGTGCCTCTGTCCATATGAACCTGTATTACATGGCATCACATCTCACATGTGTTACTTCGACTTTAGATTTCTCTTATATCTAAAAGATGTCTCTATGCAAGTATCTCTCTCATTCTTTTGGGTGCAAAAATATACGGTACCATGTTTATGTATATCTACTCCCCTGGGCTGAGGATATAGCGCCTGCCTGGCAAGCGCAAGGTCTTGAGTTCAATTTCCAGTACTAAAAAATATATATATATACCCCCTTATCTATGGGCATTTCAGATGCTTTAAATTTCTCATTCATATAACACTGCAAAATACATTCTTCCACATGGCCCTTGGGGCATGTGTACAAGTGTTTGCTAAGACCAATGTTTCAAAGTTAATACCTGGCTTTAGATGATTTGCATGTTGAAAATTTTAACAGCTTCTGCCACATGGCTGTACTAAGGGTAGGGTCAGTTTACACAGCACCAAGAATTTCCAGCATCCCATGGAATATTTTAAACCTTTCTAAATGTTTATCCATCTGATATTAGAAAAATATGTCATCGTTAACTTTCACTTCAGTGATTAGGAGTCAAGTAACCTATTCCTACTACACATCGTCTATTCTTATTCTGTATCTACTTTTCCCCTGGTTACTTGTTATTCAATTATTTGTCTTTACAAACTCTATTTTGTACCTATTAATCCTTAATCTGTTATTATGTATGTTACAAACATTCTCTCAGGCCATTTTTCTTGCAATTTTGTTTATGTTGCCTTCTGTTTTGTACAAAAGTTTTTATTTTTATATAGTTAGATATAACAAATGTTTTCTTTGTGGCTTCCTTTGCTGCTTCCAAGATTAATAAAACATTCATCTATATTTTCTTCAGATATTTTGCAGTTCTCTTTTCAGTTTAGCTCTTTATTCCATCTGGAATGAATTTCTATAGATGGAAAAAAAAGAGAGAGCTGACGTTTTTTCTAAATGTTCAATCAGCCCAATCTCATTCATTGAATAACCTATCTTATCTACCGCTTATCAGCAATTCCACATTTACTATATACTAAATGACCTTATGTGTGTGTGAGTGACATCTCCCTCTAATTTATCCAAAATGTCTCTTGAACTTGTTCAATTCTCTCACTAGCACCAGGAGTTAAGTTTTGAGGAAGATCTATTTCTCACATACACAGAATATTCTTTTTACTTCTGTCATGGAAGACAGAATATGCATGCTTGTGGCTATTAATAATGGGTCTTCTCCACTCCAGGCATACAAGCTTCAGATGCAGCTATTCCATCCCAAACCACTGTTACACTCCACCCAAGCACATGTCAGATGATGTGCAATTGCTATTGACCAGACGTGGGCCCTGGCCTGGACTTTTCCTTAGGTCCTGGGCTGTGGTGTTGATTTAGAACCACCTCTGAAAGACCAGAATGACCATCCATGTCGGTGCAGTTTGGCTTCTACCTGTAAAAAGTGACCATACACGTATTGTTGATGTATGTTCTGAAATCATTTCTTTCTAGCTTGCTTCCTAGTGATATTTTGGACATGTTGAATGCCAATCTCAGTTTCCTGCTGCTGCCAAGCAAAATAAAAAGACAGACATTCTTGTACAGAGAGATGATGTCTTGTTATCTCAAACAAGATGTGACCTGAAAATAAATTTGCCATGCTAGCCCATTTTTTTCAGAAAGAAAGCCCATAAGTCAACTGTCCTAAAACTAAATATATTTTCTCTGATAGGCATTTTGCATTTTAACTGATTTATACATAATGACCCAGTACAAGTTACCTCATTCAGTTACCTTGGCACTAGCATAGAGTTTGTCTTGGATGGGGTCCTGACAGTAGCATTGCTCAAAGCCAGGGATTCTTAGGTGCCTTGCCAAGATTTTATTTGGCCATGGCAAGGGTCTGGTTATACCAATCTTAAAAATTTTTTGCCATGAGCATTACTTCAACCACGGTGAATGAGGCTGAGTTTGGCTGTCTGGTTTACCCACTCATTTACACACTGCAATGGACTCAAGGCAACTTCCAAAGAGAGTTCTGGTCTTGTTGCTGGACAGTGGTGCCGGGTTCACCTTAACTTGATAGTCAGTTCAGACATGTGGGTAGGTTCTCAAAGGATAACAAAGAACACTGCTTCAATCCATCTAGGGAGTTCAGTTTGAACGTCCTACTACTAAATATTTATGTAAGAGCCCCGTTGAGAAATAACACTATTCAGAGAAGATTGCTTGAAGGATAAGCAGTTCATCCACTCTTCCAGATTTTCTAACACCAAACTCAGGATCCTGCCAGAGCAGCTAAAACACAGATACCTGGAGTGCATCATACTGGCCCCAGCAGAATTGCTTTTGCTAAACTGTTTTTGGTGTGATGCCATCAGTACTTCTAAAAATGCCGTTACAAGAAACAGTCCCACAAAGAGCATCATTATGTCTGGGCTAACTAGGTTGTTGAAGACATCACTCACTGCATCACATAGTGTTTCTTTTCTTATTAAGCACTCCTGGAGGTAATTCTTTCTGAATTTAGTACTAAAAATAACATTCCTTCTCCTGGACCATTGGTTTTCTATCTATGATGTGGCTTTCTAGAAGGTACTCTGAGGAACACTCGGGCAAAATGAAATTAATTCATGTTCTAGGAAAAAGTTGTTTCATAGTAATACATATATCACATATACATATATAATATATATGTAAAAGTATATAGGTCCATATAAAAATGTCTAGGGCGACACAAAGTGTTATTTCCTGAAAGACTTCTCTGAGTCCACTGATGTGCATTATGTAATATTATCAAGTATAACATTTCCAGGGCTCAGGAGTATTCATAACACATTATTCTTTGTGCTAGGAGCTACTCACAGAAACTGATTATGGAGCTGTAAGCTAAAATGGCCTTGTCTCCCCTACTGTGAGACTTCTGACTTGTACTGGGCAGCCACCTTTCAGCCTGATATGGTGGCCTTGGAGGTCCTGGACTGTGACAGGATTCCCATTAGGTCTTCTTCCTCTCCCTTCCTCATCCATCTCACTTGTGGCTCACCTTTCCAGGGATTTCTGGTCCTCTCCACTCTGCTCCTGACCTGCAAGGCTACCATGGGCACAGCCTAGCTCTGCTCTCAGCTCATAGAATGTTTGTCTCCAACCCACTTTCCATTCTCACCAATCAGGCTCTCTATTCTTCTCTTTTCTTTTTTGTTGCCTGGTTATTTCTGACAAATTTCTTAAGGCTTTGGGGAGAAAATGTTGACATTTTATACACATCACTGAGTGGTCAAGAATCTGCCTTTGTTCTATGCAAGGAAACTAATCCAAAGGCACAATACTGAGAGAGAGAGAGAGAGAGAGAGAGAGAGAGAGAGAGAGAGAGAGACCTTAGTTTCCACACTTTGCAGACAAAGAGGTAGCTTGTTCCCTTCACCAACACCATCCCCACCCTCTTCTGGATCTGAAGTCAGGGTAGACACCTTAAGATTCTAGAAAACTATGTTCTGATTATGGCAGACTATCATGTAGTGACTCTCTCTTTCTCAGGAATAGAAACTTTCATTTTTTGCAGGCATTCGGTCACCTAGAATAACTATTGCATTTCCCAGACTCCTTTTCAAACACAAGCATACATGTGACTAAGTTCTAGCCAATGAGACACACATAGAGCCGGCATTTGCAACCTCCTTATCCTTAGAGGTTTGCTCTTCTTAAGTTATCCCTTCTGCCTGCTGTTTGGATGTGGATACAGTGTTTGGAGATCCTATAGCCATTTTAAACCATGAGGTGGCACACCAAGGACAACACAGCAGAAAGTGCAAGGAGCATAGGTCCTTCCGATTGTGGATCTCAGGACCACAGCTATGGGCTTCCTAACTCTGGGACCTTCCAGGTAACACTTTGCTTAAGCTTCTGATATTTAGGACTTTCTATAACCCACACAGCTATTCTTTGTCCCAGTGAAAATACTGGTAACTGGGGTTTTCCTGGCACTAGAAAGAGCATGGAATTTGGAATCTAAGGTTAAAGTATCTTCAAGAGAGGGACATCTTCAGTTGTCAAAGTAAAGAGGGAGTGTTGAACAGAAGATAGAAGTAGAGCCATAAAAAACACGGGATATCTGCCTGAGGTAGACTTGAGGACTCTGCTACTTCAGCACAGACCGCTGATCAGCACCCCTGGCAACTCCTGGGAGCTTGTTAGAAATGCAGAATCTCAGGCCCCACCCTACATCTGCTGAATAGGGATCTTCATCTCAACTCCAGGTGAGGCATATGTATGTTGACATATGAAAAGTTACTGCTTGGAGGGGTTTTAAGAGCTCATAAAGATAAAAGTCGAGGCCAGTCTTTGTTTACCACACAGAGCTGGAACTAGGCAGAAATCATTTTTGGAAAGATGATACCATCAGAGAAACCCCTCCCTCATCCAAGGTGATAGTCGAGAAGTATCAAACAAAGAAGGGGAAAAGAAAAAAAGTGGAGCATTTAATTTGAAAACTTAGGTACAAAACTCAAACTCTCATACTTGGGAATAAAAATCTTCAGCCAACAAAGTGAGCTCAAGGCCAGCCTGAACAGCATAGTGAGACCCTGTCTCAAAAACACCAGGGCTGGGGATCTGGCTCAGTGGTCTAAGCGCCTGCCCGGCAAGCGCAAGGTCGTGAGTTCAATCCCCGGTGCCGCAAAAAAAAAAAAAAAAGTCTTCAGCCAATAAGCCAAAGAAACACTGGTCTAGAACAGAGAATCATCTAAGACAGAGACTACCTGGAGAATTCCTAGAACTGCATAAGATGATTCCCTGCTGAGAGGATAAAAAGTCACATGAGATGACCAGCAATTTCAGCAAGTGTTACAAATAAGGAAATCCATTCTCAAGGAACCACCAGTAATTGAGAATTCTAACAAGGAACTTTAGCAATATGTCTAAAATGCTCTAATAAAAGAAGAGAATCACTTGTATAGCAAGCACAGAACATTATGAGAAGAGCTGGTTTGCAAAAGAACTAAAACGAAGTTTTAAAAATGAAAAATACAACCACCCAAAAAATTTCTACATGCTCAAGAAGTTGGTTCAATAGCTCATGGACAGAGCAGGAAAGAAAATATATCTGAGAAAATCATCCGGAGCAAAACACATACATAAAAGGAACAGTTTTAAAGCATGAAAAAGAAATAGAGAAACATAAAGGGTATGTTTAAATGGTCCTGAATCTATCAATAGATGCTGCAGAAAGAGAGAGAGGGAAAATAGGAGTGGGGGTAGCATTTGAAAAGCTGATGCTAAGTTTCCCAGGTTTGAGAAAAGCATGCAAGTCACAACTGAAAAAGCACACAGAATAAGCAAAAACAAATACATACCTGTACACATGATTGTGAACTCCCAGAACATCAAGAAAAATTAAAATACAGAGATTTACTTTAAAGAAATGTCTATCAGATTGGTATCAGGGTTCTTATCGGCAACAATAGCTGCCTAGAAAGGAGAGAAAAATATCTTTAAAATGCTGGGATGAGAAGTCAGTCAACAATTTTCAATTCAGCTGACCCACACCTAAGACTTCAGACAAAGGAAAGATATTTTCAGCAAAAGATTAAGAGTTAACTAAACACAGACCTTCACGGAAACAACTACTGAAGGAGTCCTTCAGAAAAACAAGAAGAGATGGGAATTCAAGAAGTAACTGTGTTCTAATATTTTTTATAAATACTTTAGATTTACTTTAGTAAATCTAAAGAGTTATGAATTCTAAAAATAATAAGAATGACAAATGATGGTGAGTAAAACCACAGTAAAACTAAATACTAGATCATGCTAACATTAAAGCATTCTAAATTTTACAACTCTTAAGTGTACAGTTATGCCTTTAGGAGTAGTACATGTTTAGGAGAATGAGTGCTAATAATGTTGAAAGAGTTAGATGGGCACGGAGAGCTTCTGGGAGAATCACTGCAATAGCCATTAAGGGAGTCACAGGTCCAGCTCAAGCTCCTGCTGATGGGCGACAGGGGCACCAGGGAGACCACATTCAGGAAGCTCCACCTGACTGGTGAGTTCAAGAAGTACATAGCTGTCCTGAGCACAGAGGTGCACCCTTCCTGCTCCACACCAACAGAGGCGCCATCAATTTCAACACATGGGACAGGCCAGTCAGGACAAATTCAGCTACCACATCCAAGATCACTGTGCTATTTTGATGTTTGACTGAACATCAAGAGCTACCTACAAGAACATGCCTAACTGGCATACAGACCTGGTGCAGGTATGTGAAAAATAACCTCATTGTGTTTCGTGGCTACAAGGTAGACCTTAAAGGAAAGCAAAGGCAAAAATCTATTGTCTTTCACCGGAAAGAAGACTCTTCAGTGCTACGATATTTCTGCCAAAAGTAACTACAGCTTTGAGAAGTCCTCTCTCTGGCTTGCCAGAAAGCTAACTTGGAGTTTGTTGCCCTACCAGAGGTTGCCATGGACTTAACTTTGTCAGCATAGTATAATCTAGAGGTAGCTCAGACAACTGCTCCCCTGGATAAAGATGATGACCTGTGAGGAAGCGAAGCTGGAACCCAGCATCAGAAGTCTAGTTTTCTAGACCACCATCCTGTGATGTCAGCAGGGCCACGTGTGTGCCACTTTATTATCTAGCTAAACAGACATGTACTTCATCTTTGAAATTCTCAAGATGAATGGGCCTGAGAGTACAATGGCCATTCAGGGAGAGTCCCAGGGGTTGACAGTTTAAAAAACCTTCTTTTTTTATTTTTTTTTCTTTTTGAACTGTATATTTAGCTGTTTGGAATAAAATTATTCCCTGCTTGAATTTTTTTTTCTTTTTGGTACTGGAAATCGAACTCAGGACCTTGCACTTGCCAGGCAGGCACTTATGCCGCTGAGCTATATCCCCAGCCCTCCATGATTGAATTTCAAATATAAAACTGCCATAGCCACATCACCGTATTCAGTAGTAAATGCTGTTTGCTACTGTCACTCCTATTCTTTTTTACTAAGAGTCAGAATAAAGTTGCACTTCAAATATCTAAAAAAAAGAAATTAGAAAGACTACAAAAAGAATAAAAATACTACACGTGACTTCCAAAGCCAGAGGAAAGAATACAAGATCTTAATAGGTACACATATTGATGGAATGAGTGTGAAAATCATAGATCAAAGTTAACTCTATCTAGATGTCCCTCCAAAGCTTCATGCATTCACTGATTGGTGGGGCTTTGGGGAGGTGATCGGATCGTGGAAATGTGATACTCATCAGTGGGTTTATAGCCAAATGTGAAGTTGAGAGGTGAAGCCCGGTGTGAAAAAGTAGGTTACTGGGTCGTGGCCTGGAAGGTCAGATCTAACCTTCCTCCTTCCTTAATCTCTCAGCTTCCCTGGTGCCGTGCTGAGAGCAGTTTCTCTGCCATTCCCCTCTGCTATGCTGTCCTGCCCCGGAGCCAGTCGATTATGGACTGAAACCTCTACACACTGTGAGCCAAAATAAATGTCTGCTCCTTTAGACTGTGGCCGTCAGGTATTGTGTCTCAGTGAAAAGAGAGTAAGACAGAGATCTTGCTATAGTATTTTTATATACTATTTTATAATCTGAATTTCTTTTTCAATTAAAAATGTTTTAAAAAGAAAGTGGGGTAGGGATTTAGCTCAGAGATACAAGCGCTTGCCTGGCAAGTACAAGGTTGTAAGTTTGAACCCGGTGCCAAAAAAAAAAAAAAAAAAAACAAGGAAAGGGATATCAATCCAAAAGGAGTTTGTGTTTGCTAAAGAGATGGTGGAGATAAGAGGATCCATTGCCTGTGCTGTGCAGGAAGGAGCATGGCCACCAGAAAGTCTCCAGATATGGCAGGGAGGAAAGAGGTTTAAAGGGAAGCCAGTGGGGTAGGACTCCAGGCCCTGACCCCATCACCACCTCTGATATGCACAATTATCACAGCTTCCTGTAACAGCCTGTGCTCTCCCAACGTGAAACCATCCAGCCCCCCATGGCTACTTGAAGACCCTCATCAGCATTTGCAGGTGGTACCAGATACTCTGCATAGGTGGGGGCAGAAAATTCCTTAGGTGACAAGCACTTACTTGTGAATGGAGAAAGGGCCCTACACTATTGCCACACACTTTACTTAAGTCGTCTCATTCAGTTACTGGCTTGAAGATAACGCTGTAATATGAGTATTACAGTCTTCACAGAGATTACCATTGCCTGTGGGCTCTCCCTTGGGAAATCACAGAGTTAGAGCTTGCAATCACAGAGATGAAACAGCAGTATCTCTTGGAGAGGGCAGAGACAAGCATTTACTCCTCCACCTCCTCTCACTAACAACCCCACAATGCTGTTGAACTCTGTTCATTTCCCCCACGGCCCTCAAAATCCCTGCCCTCTAACCTTGACCCTAAGAGCCTCCCTCTATCCCTGCCAACCTGGTCTGCAGGTCCAAGACTTCACAGCTGGGTGGCCCAGTCTCAGCTGCCAGCCCTTCACCTATTGTGTTAACCTGTACCCACGATGCTGCTAGTATCTTGCAAGCTAGCCAGGCCAGGGTAAGAGGAAAAGGTGAAGCAAAGGACCTCACATCAGAGTCTACAGAGTGGAGCAAGTATCCACAGGACCAAGAAATGGGAACTAACATTGGTAGACTGTATGCTCCATGTACTGTGTGGACTACTCATATATATTTTCTCATTTAACCTCTCCAGTAAGCCTACAGAGTACTCTTTGATCCATTCTAGATGTGTAAAGGATGGTATGGGACTTCCATGAAGTTATGAGTTGTTCCTCTCATGGAAAGAGACTGAGAGATACAGGCGGCTGGCCCCTCAACATGTGACTCCTGGCCTCCAGTAGCAACCCTGTAGAGTTCCTCAAGGTCATAGAAACTCCAGGATGATGAGGGTGGTAACAGTATGTTATAGTTTGTATCAGATGTCCCCCCAAAGCCTCATGCAGTTATGGGCAGAGCAGGCTTTTCAGAGGTAGCTGAATCTAGTTTGTGATTGACTCATGGTCCAATTCTGGGATTAAGGGTATGAGTGCGACACCCACCCTAGGGTAGGTAGCCTGCATACAATATAAGGGACAGAAAGAGGCTTGTTTCTTCTCTCTCTCCATTGTTGCTTTTGCTGCCCTAACTGAACACTTTAAAATGACAGAAGGGGAATTTCAATCCAGATTTTCTGATTCAAGAACTCATATGTGTTACCACCAAATTAGGGTTGTTAGGGTTAGATCATCTGTGACAGGAAAACCCAGTATAACAAGAGACTTTAGGCAGGGTTTGGTGGTACATGCCTGTAATCCAAGCACTTAGGAGACTTAGGCAGGAAGATCACTGTGAGTTCAAGGCCAACCTGGCCTATATAGCAAGACCAAGTTTCAAAAAAAAACAAGAAACTTTAACAAGACAGAAGTTTATTCTTTTCTGAATTAAAAGGGTGATGGAAGCAGATGACCCTTGACTATTTGGCTTTTCCTCCATCCTCTGGATCCAGTTTATCACTCTGCCATGCAAAAGTATACTCTCATCTTCCTAAGGTAACTGCTAGGGTTCTAGCCATCACATCTGCACCAGTAACAGAGACACAAAGATAGAGAAAATGGCAGGTGATTAAACAACACCTATTTTTTAAGGATGTTCCCTAAAGACCACCACTTCTAGGCACTTAAAAAATAATAATTCTAATGAGGACTTTGGCCCAACCCCCTTATCTTGGTGAGTTGGTTGGAAAGAAAAGACAGGCTTAGTTCCCAGAGTAGGACAAAACAAGTGAGTAGTCTCTCTGTCCCCTTTCCAAAAGGGCTTGCCATGCCTGCAAGTGCTGCATGGTAAAATAAAGAAGTCTCTGGAAGGCATGGGACACAGAAAGAGATGATGTCCCTAAGTCAAGGGCCCAGCAAGCCTCCCCTTCCCCTCCCCCAGTGTTGTGTCTTCTGACAAAGGTGGCATTGCTTTTGGGTTTCAACAAGTGTTGACTGACTCCACATTCCATATTCTTTCCAATTCTCCCTCCCTTTTTCTCTGTCTCTGTCTCTCTGTCTCTCTGTCTCTCTCTCTCTCTCATTCCTATCCTCCAAGTAGTTACTCAAATAAATACATGAGCCCATAAGGCTAAGTGTCACAGCTGTTTGGGAATTGCCCCAAGAGCCCTGTCACCCAGGCTAGGAGCCACTGCCTTGCAGTGCAAGTTAGTGCTCCAAGTCACTCGGTGATGGGGAAAAGCCCACCCCTCCCAAGACAGGGATGACCTCATGAGGAGTCACACGCAGGGACAAGGAGACCGCACACAGGGGTCTTTCTAACTTGCTGATGCCTGCACTTTCCTAACTTCTGCCTCATGACAGCACAGCAGGCCACAAGGTGATGGAAGCTTTGTCTTCCTTGGTAAAAGGCTTGCTTTTTCCAACCCTCAGACCTCCTAGCAGAAACACTGAAAAAGGACATTCGGACCACAGAATCATTAAATTCACTTTCAGTACAGACCCACTTCGGGCTCTGTCTCTCTACCCCTCCAAATGTCACTCTGCATCACAGTCACCAGAGAAGCTTACTATGTCTGAAACAATACCACGAAAGACTTTCAGAAGTGAGAAAAAATAAACTGGTAAGTGAGCTGGCTCTTCCTGTATCATTTACACAAAGCTGAATTGATTCAGGTAAGAATCATTTCAGGAAAATGGAAATGGAAAAAATTATAAATCTCTAATGGTAATGTGTATTTAAAAATTAATTATGGGGTGGGGAGAGCAGACTAATCCTTTCAGAGGAAGGGAAATTCGTCCTAGTACTTGGCTCTAAAATAAACTTCTCACATGTCCCCCTCCAGAGCTCCTTGAAGTTTGAAGTCACTGACTTCCCTGTGTATCTCATTCAATTAGTAAATTCATTCCTCAGAAACACACACACATATACACACACACAATCCAATTACAATTTTCATTTTTCATTCCATTTCTGGAAATTCACAGGCTCCAGAAGCCCGTGCATGACTCCCTACACCCCCAGTCGTGGTGACGACGAGCAAGAGGAACATTTGTCTCAAACATTCCACGACGAGAAGACAGACAGCAAGAAAGGAGGAATCTCCTAGATTACCAGGTAAGTCCCTAGTAAGATCTCTGAGATATGGCTGGGTTAGAATATGGCACCAGCGTATGCTTTTAAACCCCGCCAAGTGTTCAGAATTGAAACTTATAAACTCTTTCAATGTTTGTTTTTTAAAATTTTCTCCCTTCCCCAATTTAAAAATTAAACATTTGAATGTCTTTAACTAAAACTGAAGGTGGCAACAAATTGTTTTGCCTTGATTTAGACCTTGGCAGCAAGGGCATTTCTTCGGGTTTGGAGCTGGGTTATAAAAGACCAAGAAAGCAAAACTAAAAGTACGAGGCTGGGCACAGAGTAACAAAATCTCAGAATGAAAGGGCTCTATGCCTGCTCTTCCTGGGCTCACAGTCCCTGGAGTAGAGGAATGAGGGAGAGCTTTGACACCAGACAGACATGCATTTGGATATCTCTCTGTGATTAAGTCACCACTGCCCATATAGTTTGGGCAAGTCACTACCTCTAAGTCACACGTTCAGTGATGGCACTATTTGTAGATACCAAAGAAACAAGGGTCCCTTTAAAAAATTTAGATGTTTAGGGGAGCAGCAGTTGCTTCAGCCCCCAGGGTGATAAGGAAGCAGAATACCCATCTTTGGGGACCTCAAGGATGAGCTGTGAGATCTCTCTGGAGACCAGAGTGGAAATCTCTGACTTGCTCATGAAGACCCAGAAACAAGCAGCACAGCTGAGCTCCATTTTCTGAGGACAGATTTGAGGTTGAAATGGAGCTTGTGCTTTTCCAGAAAAGCATGAAGGAAAGATTTTAAAACAGCAGTCTAAGGTGGAACAAAGAGCACCAAAGATAAGGCATAGTGCTTCCAGAATGGGGGTGGAGGGAAGGGTACACTGCTATTGATATTTGGACCAAAAAGGCAATTTCTGCACCCCTTCTCCACTGTTAGGAGCCAAATTGAGTCTTCTGTGGGGTATCAGACACCTTTCTATCTGCCTTTCCCCAAGCCTGGCCTCACCATCCAGAAGCAGCACTGGCTGGGCCCACGTAGCCAGCAAGGATAGCCACTACCACCCAAAGTGAAATAGATCAGCCCAGACTTTCCCCATATGAGATTATTTCAGAAAGGAAATCTGCCAAAAGACAAGAGCTACTGAGAGCGGGAAGGGAAGATGGCATATTGGGGCCATGTGGGGAAAGTTGATTGCTGGCACTGCCCACACTTGAAGATAGCAGAAGAATCAAATGCACAAGGAAGGGGTGTCTTCCTTCACAACCCTCACGCCCAGGCATTTATTTGGAGAGAGCATATCTGTCTCCTTGGCACCCCAGAGGTGTTGCACTGGTCCTTGCTGCTCTCCTGGTGAGAACCTGTACAGAGACCAGCCTCTCCCTAGCACACCCCACTTCTGCAGGCATCCTTTCTCTGACTCAAGCAGCAGTCCAAAATGCAAGGGAAAGAAATGTGAGCAAGGAGCCCAGAGCCCAACACTCAGCCTTTTCTCCCCTTCCCCCAGCCCTCCTCTCAGGCTTGCCTCTCCTTGGCGGAGTTCAAGTAGGCTTATTTCTCCCCAAGGTTGTCACAGACCAATTTTCTAAACTGCATGAAAACAGAAAACAAACAGAAAACTAAATCCACCAAAGCCTGCGACTCGAGAACAGCTTGGCAGGCCCGAGCAACGTGCTAACAATTTCATGCTGTTTTAAGACTTTCTAACTAAGCAACATGTACCAACAACCAGATGTGCTGTGATACCCGGGAAAAAAAAAAAAGGACATCAGCTTCTAGGGACAGATCCATAAAACAGGAAAACACTCATCCAGAAATGTAGCTTCCAAGCCGGCTGGGCCTAGAGTGGGAGGGAGGCTCTCTGTTGGTCTGGACATGGCAAACTCAGGCACTCAGTCCCTCATCCAATTACAGACTGCCTATTGCCTTCTTCATGCCAGGCACACAAATATGCTCACAGATACTCACAGTCTGTGCAGGACAAAGGCAGGGAAGCGCATATAATCGCAGAACAATATGTCATGCTCTGAAATGGAGGCAAGAAGCCCAGAAGAGGCCTGACTCGAGGTGATTCTCGGAGAAGATTTGTTTCCATTTTTGTCAACATATATAAGAGATCATCAAAATATATAGTGTGGGTTTAAATTTTTTAGAAAATAACAAGCTGGGTATAGTGATGCACACCTATAATCCCAGCATTTGGGAGGTGGAGGCAGGAGGATTTCTGTGAGTTTGAGGCCAGCCTGGGCTACATAGTGAGTTCAAGGGCAGTCTGAACTACAGAGCAAAACCATGTCTCAAAAAGAAAAGAAAAAAAAAATATATATATATAGTAAAAGACACCTTGCTGTTAATCCTCCTTTAGGCAGGTGCTTAGGCCACTGAGCTAGATCCCCAACCCTTTAATCCTCCTTCAAAAACTGTCCCTTGCTTTGAACACACACCCATCATTTTGCCACTTTCTGAAGCAGTTCTGGAAGTCCTCTTTCATGAATATCTTTACAAGCAAGGTGATCACAGCTACAGTGAACACTGCTGCCAAGGGCCATCCAATGGAAAAGCAGGCTCATGAAAACATTGAAGTGTGTCCTCCTTCACCTTCTCCACCAGATCTGGCAACACGGAACTTTGGGCTCTTTCCCAAAGTCAAAATGACCATGAAAGATAAATGTTTTGAGTCAATTCAGGACATCAAAACAGCCACAACACAACAACTAAAGGCACTCACAGAGGCAGACTTCTGGAACTGCTTTAGAAAGTGGCAAGAACAAAGGAATAAGTGTATTCAAAGTAGGGGTGGGGTACTCTGAGGAAGATAAATGGTCAGTGTGTCTTTTACTGTAATGATTTTTAAAAATTTAAACATTCACTATACTTTCCAATCACACTGTATATCTGGAGCATTTACTATAATGCTAAGTACACTGAAGGGGAAAAGTCAGTCTTGACTAATGGGGAAGGCAGTAGTCATCAAAGCAGGGAATGAAGGCATCTTGGCTACACCTGCAGCAGGTGAGCCCAGAGCATTTACCCAGCACCCATCACACGCAGGGTGCTAAAGCTAGGCTCAGTGTGGATACCCGCCCACCACGAGCTGCTAATGGGCCTTACTTTCCAGTGAGATAAGATCATCTCCTGGTCTCTGTCACCAGGGCCTGGCCCCTTTGGCCAACAAAAGCCAGGGGCCTGGCTCTGAGCTGACCTGTGGGGCCATCTCTGTGCAGTAACCCAGGATGAAAGGCCATCTGTCATGCTACCTTACACTTAAGTCCCATTCACTTACCTTACCAACTGTTTGCAGTATTCATATTTTTAGTGTGAGTATGACAGTCTTACTACATTTAGAGTTTAAACTTGTTAATTTGATAAATGTAAACATGTCAGTTACAAGATGACTTTTGTAATGCTCTCTGTTAACAATTCTCCTCCCCCTCCTCCTCTTCACCCTCTTCCTCATCCTTCTTCTTTTCCTCCTCCTTCACCACCTCTTCTTTTTTAATATACTGGGAAGTTTTTTTTTTTAAAAGGAGCTAAGAGCTGGCCTGGGCCTCCCCTGGCCTGAAAGGTCACTCCAGGTCAGCAGTCCTGCGCCTCAGGGAGTCTCTGCTCCCTGGTAAAAGTCCATTAGCTCCGGCTGACTGCTGTCCTAAAGCCAGTGGCCTTCTTTACGAGGGCTATGTTTGTCACCTGCTAACTTGTTTATTGGACCAGTACTGGCCTAGGGAGGGAGGGTGGGCGTGAAGGTCACAAGTAGGCGGGAATTGCACACCTCCGCCTGAGCCTCTCCTAGGTCATTATTTTCCCAGAATGACCTGGGGGGAAGGGGGTGACTGGGGGTAAAAGCCTCCCTTGAGCTAACACATGACGAGCCAGCACAAAAGAACTGCAAACAGGCCCCTAATTAATGGGTTTGCTTAGAGCTGTTTCCCTGTTTAGGGACTTCATCCCAATAATTGCAGGCTCCATAATCATTAATCAGTCACCACTACCTTTCTGGGGTGCCGACCACAAGCCCGGCCCTGTGCCAGCAACCATGAAAGAAAAGAGCAGAGAACAGAAACCAAGTTGTATCACCCACCTCCACTAGGCTAGGTGACTCGAATGTATTAGCTCGCAGATGTTCAGGGTGATCCCAAGAAGAAGGCTCGATAACCTCCCTTTGTACAGATGGGGAAACTGAGTCTCTGAGAAGTTAACTAGCTCAAGGTTATTCACTTATAAATGAGACTTGGCATTTGAACTGGGGTCTGGCCCCCTGAGAGGTAACATACATAACATTCAAAAATGGTGCCAAAGCAGCAAGGCTCAGAGCTGTCTGCGCAAGGTACATTATGACCGTAACAGCTGGAGAGGGCATGAGACAGAGGGCAGTGGGCCCAGTAGAAGACCTCTCAACCTCCCAAAGTGGATGACACATGCACTGGACCCTGAAGGGTGGGAAGAATTGCACATGTTTAATAAATTGTACTTAGGCGCTTTCTCCCATCACAAGTCTAAAACTGGAAGGGACTGTGGAATTCGTGCCTCACGTGGGGCCAATAAACATTTACTTAAATGTCCAAAGAGGACATATAGACACACACACACACACACACACACAAATGCACACATGCAGGCTCAACTCAGCAGGTCCAAATAGTGCCTGGAAAGGGCACAACAAAAGAGGAGCTCAGCGGGCAGAGAGGTATTGGCATCAGGCACCACAAGGATTAGGGCACGGGCCAGACCAAGAGGAGACATGGAGCCAGCGAGTCCTGTGACCACTCTGGACCCAGAAGGTTGGCAGCTCTGGGGAATGTTTCATCCAAGTGCCCAATTTAGACCTTGTCCCAGAACATGAAAATGCCAGAGGAGAAGAGGGGGGCCAGGAAATGATGATGAGTGGGGGCCAGCTAAGAGCTAGGCACCTTCTTTCCCAGTCATCCCAGCTCTCCCTCCTCAGAGCTGGTTGAGCCCTGCTCAACCCCTGACACACACTGGCCAGGAGTTCAGAACCGCAGGTCCACAGGAAAAAATGCCCATCACAACCCCATACAGATTCATCCAAGAATGCTTTCTGGACCCCAGCCACACCAACGTCACCACCAGGCAGAGACTCAGGAGCTCATGTCAAGACTGGACCTGGACAGAAGTGGCTAGAGAGGACAGCTGACCAGCAAGGCCCACAGCAGCCCATTCCCCGATGGACATATATATGCACACCAGCACCAGCCTGGGGGAATCCCATGAGGCAAACTGGTCTTCCCTAGAGCTTGGGTAGAAGTTGGGCCTGGCCCTCTAGGCTCCCAAGCTCATCCTCCACAGCTCCCAGGACCTAAGACAGTTTATCTATGACAGTACAGAGCCAGCCTGACTTCACCAACAAGCTGTGCTTCCAGACTGGATTCCAAAGTGGGCTGTAGGCCTGGGGAGTGAGGCCTACTCTTCCTCCAGTGGCCAGGCCTCACAGCCTCCAAGAAACAGCAGTCTGGCCATAGGGAAGAGTCTTGGAGTTCGTGGCCAGATCCTCACCAAAATATCATAGGCCAAAGTCCAAGTAGCCAGCAAGGTCCAGGCCCAGCTCCATCAACAAATCAGCACAGTTCATCAGTTGCCCAGATCTCAGCACAAACTGAATGAGGCTATCAGAGTCAGCGTAACTGCAAGTGAGGACTCAGGAGGCCACACTGTTCATCCCTCCCTTCACCTGGCTTCTCTCCCAATCTTTCACAGAATTTCTGGCTATTTCTGCCCTCAACTAAGCGGCCAGGGAGACAAGAGGCCCATCTATCATTTTAATTAGCTAGAAGATATTGATGTGTCTCTTGAGAATCTTCCTTGGGACACATCTAAGATGCCTGGGGGAGATGTCTGGAAAGACCAGCACTCCACACTGCCGCCCATCAGGAAAGGGACAAGAGAGCACCAGAGGCAGAGAAGGAGATGAAAGAGCCTGGCTTTCTCAAGCCTTGAATCCCAAAAGAAACACAAAACCAAGTCTGCAACTTTCATTTAAACTGCAGTGATTTATTACTCTGGGAAAATGGTGGTGCCTTGAGGGAAAGTGGGAGCCTTCCAGCAAGAGACAGTGTAAAGGAGATTCTTCCAAGGAGTCGCAGCTCTCCCAAGCCTCATCAGTGCCTGCAGAGTCTGAGTGTCCAAGAGCACTCACAGAGGAGGACTCACCTTGGGTGCACCCAGAGGAAAGGAGGCAGGGCCTCGGAACTGGCCTGCCTGCGCTCCAGTCTCATGTACCCTCCCGGGCTTCGTGTGGGGCCCCTCATCAGATAGAGAACAGGCCAGCACCAGCTTAGCTTTATTTAGAGTAGGCTGGAGGGGTGAGCCAAGGTACCCTTCCTGATCTCCCTGCAGCTTGCTACACATCCCTAGCCATGTATCCACAGGGAACTTGGTAGATTAAATAGACACACAGACAGGCCTCTCACCATGTACATCTCTGTGGCTGCATCCCCACTTCTCTTGCCGGCAGCTATCTCTCCCCACTCTCAGCCTCCTTTTTGCCCTCCATCAAGCCTGCTTCCCACTCTGAAACCAGCAGGGGATGAGCTAGCCTGAGCCAAATGGAATGGGAGACTGCACTTTGACTCTGAACATGTTTCCATGGAGCAGCCTGTGCTGAAAGTCAGACACACCGGCTTCAGACACTGAACAGCCACTTCAGGGAGAGGCTATGGCTGCCAACTGGTGAGCCAGGCTTTCCTTTCAACCCTCCACCTCTGCACCATCTGAGTCACTATAGGCTCAACACTGTTGCCTCCAGCCCACTAAGCTCCCTATGCATATGCAGCCTGAACTGGGCAAGCAACAGCTGGAGAAAAGGTTATTTGTGAGGAATTCCCTGGAGCCACCTTAACACCAAGGACTTCAGGAAAACCTGGAGGAAATGAAGTTCACGGGGCTGGGGATTTAGCTCAGTGGCCTAAGCGCCTGCCTGGTAAGTGCAAGGTTGTGAGTTCCATCCTCAGTGCTGAAAAAAAAAAAAAGAAAAAAAAAGAAATGAAGTTCATGGACGTGATCCACATCCAGTGATATCTGTGCATGCTCACATCCATGCTGTAGAGCCCAGGATGGCGGACCTTCTAGCAACAAGGGTCCAGCAAATACCTATGGACTTCACCTCAGATAATAAGAGCAAAAGCCCTAATGCAAAGCCAGATTTTCCAGTAACAAGATTGAGGGTTGTCTATAAAAGGAGGTTGCCAAATAAAATGCAGGACATACATCTGAAATTGAATTTCAGATAAGCAGCAAATAACTTTCTAGTATAAATATATCCCAAATATTGTGTGGGTCATACTTATGCTAAAAATTATTCAGTGTTTATCTGAAACTCATTTTACTGAGTGCTTTGTGTTTTTATTTGTTACATTCAGCAATCCTACCTTGAGACTGTTTGACTCTATAACTATGTTGGAAGTGGTGAGAACACTGCAGGATAAAACGATAAGAAAGTACAGTCAGCTCACCTTCTTAACCCCAGGTCTTTCTTCATCTCAACTCTGGCATACCTAAGTTCTTTGCCTTGGCCATTGTTGCCCACTTGACCCTTTAGCTGCTCTGAGATACCATGGCCTAGGTGTAAGCCAGTGGTTTTGTCCTTTAAGTCAGCTGTGGTGATATCAAATTTTTCAAAATGAACTTTATTAGAAAACTAAAGGAGCATACAAACATTTGAATCTATATAAAAAATAAAAGTATAGTAGTAATCACATGTAAGAAAGTTGAATATCAAAGCCCTGATACCAGGTAAGCTAAGCTATGGTCTGGTTCCTCCTTTCCTTCAACTGTTCATCCTTGGATCCATTGACTTGTTTAAGGTTTGTCAGCTGGTTTTCCTTGCAGTGATGCTGCACCAACTTTCTGGAACAGGAGTTATAGCTTCCTACACATTTGAATCACCCAGGAATCTTTTTGCTCCCTCTCCCAGACCAATTAAATCAAAATTTCTATGTGGGGCTCAGGTATCAAGGCATTTCAAAGCACCCAAGGTGATTCTAATTTGTAGCCAGGGCTGAAAATCCATGCACACTGGAATCACCTGAAAACCTATTTTTAAAAACCTACCTGTGCTCGTGTCCCACCCTTGGAAATTCTGATTAATTGGTATGAGGTGTGGTCTGGGCACTGGAAGTTTTTAAAGCTCTCCAGATGATTTTTAATGTGCAGCAAAATTTGAAAACCACAGCTCCTCATACTTTAATATACTTCAGATTTCCCAGGGATCTGGCTAGATATTGACTCAGTAGATCTTGGGTGGGGCCTGAGATTCTGTGGGTCTAACAAGTGCTGGATGATACAATACTGCTGCCTTCAGACCACACTGATTCATGAGGGCCTAGATCCATGGATCCAAAGCTTGAGTGCCCACTGGAATTATGTGGGGACCCTTCAAAACTACCTCAACCTGGGTGCGCCCCACCCCAAAGATTCTGATGCAATTGGTCAGTGATGGGGCCAGGACATCAGGGCTATAAAAGCTCCCCACATGATTTCAATATGCAGCCAAAGTTGAGGATCTTGGCTGTACACCAACACCCAGGCATCATTTTACAAGTGGCCCTGTGACCCCCAGTGGGGAATACCTCTCCACAAGCTGTTCTGACTCACCTCTGTTCCCTGCCCCAGCAGGCAGAAGATACTTTCTCCCCCTGACTCAAAAGGCCATGCCCTCTAGTAAAAATTCCCTTTCTCCCACATCAGGCTGAATACAGCCTCTAATTTCCAGCTCAGCTGCAAAAGAAAGATGATTGCCACATACCCTGAGACCGTGGCTGGTCTGAACCCGCCCACCCTGCCTTGTGATTACTTTGTGTTCCCCTTGCTGAAGTGGCCTTCTCTGACAACGCTCCTGCCAAGAAGCCATGAGCTGCAGAAAAGCAAATGTCACCAACAATCACACACAGAGAAAAGAAACTCTGTGCTTGACAGGACACCATTCATCAAAGGTGCCCAGCCGTTTTCGCTGCTTAATACTGTAGTTCCCAAGTTCCTCTTTCTTCTACTTCCTCCCTTTGAAATGGAGTTGCAATGACACCAGGTCAGATATGGCCTGCAGAAAACCAAAGGAAGAACATGGAATTAACGAAATGATTATTCAATTGTTGGTGTAATTTCCATGAAATTATTCATGAATTTTTTTTCCCTAAAGGGTGACCATAAATACCATTTATAGTGCATCTTCCCCAATAGCTTTTATCTCCTGACAGGACCTGTATCTTGTGCTGCTGGTAGAAATGTGAATCCACATCTTGGTGCATGGAGTTTATGTAGAATATGAACTCTAATATGTAGAATTTGCAGGTCGCTGAAGTGTCACAGTCTACTGAAATGCGTCTGGAATCAATAAGGTACACATCAAACTCAATTGTATTTAATCTTCACTGCTACCTAGAAGAAAGCTTCGCATGGCCCTATATGCATGAAATGAAACATGAAAACCTGTCTAAAGTGTAGAAACAATACTTAAAATGACCTGTGAATAGGGTAAAACATGGCAGCCCAGCCCACTGCAGTATTATCATTCCCTTCTCTTGCCGTGGTGGGAGTGACAGCCCCAATAAGAAAATCAGAAGAGACACAGCATATCGCAGATCTGAAGGAGAATTAACAGGGCTTCCCTCTTTGCATACCCTGGAGTCTCTTCCAAGTGAAAAATTATACTATGTCTTTCAGTGAAGAGCAAAGAGTGGAGGCGACTAAAACGAGGCCCTCCTGATTTTGCCCCCCACCCTGGCTGCCCCCACCATGCCCCAGCTCAGTTCCCTGGCCAGTGACATAATGGAAGGCTCAGGTCCCACAGCTGACATTGTGGGGAGGGAGCAGACGCCCACACTGCACACTTCCAGCTGACACTGACCTTTCAGTCATGGAAACATTCCCCAGACCGACACTAATCAGGGGCACATCTGGTGTTTGGACTGAGTCCAGATGGGGGTTTGTGTTAGTCAAGTCAGCAGATAACCCGCTAGGGAGGCAGGGGTGGGAACAGTGCACCTCCTTGGATAGCAGTCCCCATCTTTGGCTTTGTGTGTGAGATATGTTCATGCTGTGGCTGGCGAATCACAGAGCAGAGACCACCTAATCCCTGTTTACTCCCTATTCCTATCCCACCAACAGAAGACAAGACTGGATTGGCCCAAAGAGTCAATGCAGCTTCCTCCATTCCACAACTAGGCAGGGACAGTCGAAAGTCCAGTGCCCAACTCCCACCCTGGTGTGCTTCCCTTGTCTCTATATCCTCTCAAAGTATAGTGTGAGCTCACAATCACATGCAAGCTGAGGCGTTGAAAAGCACCCGGCTGTTTCTCCTCTTTGGGCTTCCTGCGCTTTGCAAGGCACTCAAGGCAACAATGAACTTGGGCCCTCTCCATCCCTCACTCCCATCTCCCCACCCCAATTCTTCCATTGCGGTTTCTGTTTTTGGATGTGAGAGAAGGAGCCACCCTTCCTGAATAGATCTTAGACTTTTACCAGAATAAACCTAATACCAAATCTCCCATCTCCAGAATAATGGTGTGAAATTGGGAATAAGACCTCATACTAACAAAGATCCAGTCATGCAGGTCAGGAATGAGAAAGGACCCTGGCCAGTTTTCAGCCTCTGCCTTTGCAAAGTTTTGTACATGTTGCAGCTATAAACAGTACTGCTAAGAAGCCAATCATGCCAATAAAAGGATAAAAATGATCATGTCCCCACCCACAGAGAAGGCTATCTCCAGGTATCAGAAAGATGTTCTTTCCACCACCCCTAGAACTCCCTCCTCATTTGTGGGCACCCCAGTCTACTCCAGTAATCTCCTGTACAAACCTCCAGGCACAGATTTTGGGGATCAGGAATCACATCATCTGTTTGAATCACAAAGCTCTTAATGAGATTTTCTAGTATAAATAATTTCTAACTGCAGAGGTATATTCATACTTCACTGCTTTCTGTCTTACAGATCCATGAAGAGCAGTGAAATAACCCAGGTAAATGCAAGATAGTGGTTAACGGTTAGTTTCCAAACGAAAATCTAAGCTCCTTGTGAACTAATAATCAGTTTGCAAAGTTTTCCAGCCCCTTCTCTTCCTTCTACATCCAGCCTCTATACAAAGGGCAGCTTCTGTTAGCCATCAGTGGGTCCTGTCCTTCCAGAATAATCAGGGAAAATACCTTCACTCCAATTCTCTTACACATCAATGATCACAATGCCACAGACCTCTCACTTCTGTTGTCCTATCTGAGAAATGAGCTTTATCCACCCAAGTGGACAGGGTGGCAGTAACTATGCCACAAGAATGACCCTCCACACCCTTCCCCCATCTTGAGGGTAAAGCCAATCAGTTCCACCATCCTCAAGAAGCCTTGGTGATACCCCGCAAGATCTCTGGACTCTGAGAAGCAGCTCTCCGACACTGTCATTCTCTCTAATCCAGTTGGGATCTCTGTTGGTGCCAGTCCTGTATTTTTTTTTCCCACCAATGATTTCGTACAAAGCCATTTCATGTGCTGTGCCAAACCAGTAATTTGCAAAACTCATCAAAATCTGCCACCATCCACTGACTCAGCATTCTTCTCTCGTAGCCCAGCCAACCTCCCTAACACCCTGACATCCCAGCGTTCGGCTTCACTGTTTACACCACATGAGGGATTTGGGTTGACAAAGCCCAGTTCCCTATGGATAAAGTACACACATGACTCATGATCTCTAAGAAGACTTCCCATCCAGGCCTTGATGTCCAAGCCAAAGGGCTCTTCTCTTGGAGCTCAGAGAAAACAGAACTGAGGGGGAAGGTCCTGTTACTATGGCAACTATTCTGCCAGTTTCCAAACTAGAAGGAGGGCACTGCTTCAGCAAGGTGTCCTGTGGAGGTTGAGGAAGCTGCCAATCTGGAGCAACTGTGGACACAGCCTAGGATTACCGTGGAATCTCAGACCACACTGCCCTGTCCCCAGTGCCTGGCTCACTCTCCTTCACAGGGACAGCCGACCCACCACAGACTCCCCATCAGGCTTCCCAAACAGTTTCTTCAGACCAGCTCCAGAGTCAAGTTAAATACTCATTCTATATCTGCAGACAAAAGGGGTTTTAAGTAAATTCCATGTTTGAGAGAGTGAGTGAAATTCCGTTAACATTTTAGGGGTGGATGAGAGAATGACAAATAACAACTTGTCTGAATGTTTTACATTTCTCCCCATGGCCTCAGGAAGGTTCACAACAAGGTCATCAACGATAAGCAGCAAGACCTCCCAGCTGGACTGCTCCTCAGCCCCAAGAGGACACTCCACAGAGATAAGCTGGCAGGACTTGGAGACTGACTCAATCTGGAGAAGAATGGGACCAAGTTGCTGAGAAAGTAAGCCAAGTTCTCAGAGACAGAATATCTAGGAGGGAGACTGAAGTATGAAGTCAACGTAACTCCTGCCAGGAAAGGGAAGAAAGAGAGAGTACCATCAGGTATGGTGTATAGCTGGCATGGCACTCCAAACACCAAGGCTTCAGCTGTTGGAAGGCCCTTCAGACAGAGATAATAAAAAAAAAATAACAGTAGACTTTAAGGGCTCACTATGCCAAGGGAATTTCTATTATGAGAAGAGAAAATACCACATGCCCATTATACAGATGAGAAGATTGAGACTTTGAGAGGACAGCTAAAGAAGCATAGCTAGTAAGTGAAGAGGCTTGAATCCAACTTAATGTCTAAATAACCAGAGTGCACGCTCCTGACCACTCATAAAGCAAGTCACCCTAGAAATGGTGACCATATCCACCAGACGATTAAGACACTAGTAATGGAGTGGAACCAGTACTAGTACATGTTGGAAGGAGTTCTAAGATTCCAGAAGACAGGGTTTGGCTTCATATTGACCATGGAATTAGTCACTCACTCCATGCAGTTCCATTTTCAGGAAAAAAGTATCACAACACTCATCAAGAGCATTTGCATCAGGGCTGGGGATATAGCTCAGCAGTACAGCACCTGCCTGGCAAGCACGAGGTCATTAGTTCAATCTCCAGTACCAAAAACAAAAAAACAGTACAATGATCATTAAATGCTTCTAGTAAAATATAACTTTTTTAAAAAATTGCATCCTAGCCAAGTGTGGTGCCTGTAATAACAGCATTCTGGGAAGCTGAGGCAGGAGGGTCAAAAGCTCGAATCTTACAACTTAGCAAGACTAGTTCAAAATAAAAAATCAAAATAAGGTTCTGGGGATGCCACTCAGTGCAAAAGTACTGGGTTCAATTCCCAGTAGTGCTGAAAGAAGTTTTCTAAAAGTGTTTGCATTCTATGACCAGATAAAACTCCAACACCCCTACCAACAAAACACAACGGAGCATGGTGGGCTGTGCTCAGACTTAGCAGAGGCCTTTGATGTCCTATCTGTAAAGATTCATCCCAATCCATAATCTCTCCATTTCTTTGTTTTTGTTTTTTGTTGTTGTTGTTATTTTTTAGCAGTTTCTTGAGATAGGGTCTCACTATGCAGTTCAGGCTGACCTTGAGTTCACTTTGTAGCCCAGGCTGGTCTCGAACTCACAACAATCCTTCTACCTCAGCATCCCAAGCGCTGGGATTACAGGAGTGCACCACCACGCCTGGCTAATTTCTCCATTTCTAAGTCTTGGAGGAGACAGTAGGCCCTTGGGACACTCAGAACATAACACCAGATCAGATCGAGGAGGCTCCCACACACCTCATCCTTGCCCAGGAATTTCCTCTAGTTTCCCATACCCTGCCCTCCCCAAATTACCCACCAGAATTTGGCCAAAGGCCTCAAGAAGTCTGCAATGGAGCAAAATCAGAGAAAGGGTCAGATTCTCTTTCAACTGATTGTTTGCTGATTACTTTCAGCTCAGTCTGGTGCAGCCAAATCCATCAATGTCTGCAAGCAGAGGGTGGGGAAAGAGACAGCGACTCTGAAGTACACATAGGGTGTTTAAAGCATGGTACAGAGAAAGAGGCATTGAGAAGCTCAACCAAAGAAGGAGGTACAGTGGCAGAAAGTTAAGAGTTCTAAAGAGTCCCCAAGGTACCAGAAGGACCAACAGAGTAAGTTTTAAGAGGTGATAAAGGTAACTGGCTGTCAAAGGAGGCAGATATTGCTAAAGAAACAAGTGAAATTGATTCCTTTCTCAAGTCACCATAAAGGTGAATGGCTACCAGATGGTCAGACAGAAGTACCTGTCCACAGTCTGCTGGAGAGAAAAACAAATGCAAGAAGAAATTGAATCCCCTATAGAGCAAGTGAGCCGGAAATTAAAATATCTGTACCCTGACCACAATGTGAGGCCACACACGTTCGTGAAGAGGCCGAGAGGAAGACAGCATGAGTGTCAGCACTGACCCTCTGCCAGCCAGCCCACACCCAGAGAGCTGATCATAAACCTCGTGGTTCCAGAGGGAAGGGTTTTCTGAGAAAGTCCAGCAAAACCAACAGAGATGGAAATAGCAGAGACCTAGACCACTCCAGGAAAACCTAGCACACATCCTAGACAAGTCACATGATCAAGCAATGCTATCTTTTCCTAAGATACTAAGTACCAGGCACTTTTGCTGGGATCTTTCTATGTGTTACAGGCAGCTCTGAAATGTCTCTCAGTGATTCTTCCCAAGTAACGCCTTTCCCTTAAGTGTGGGCTGAACCTAGTGACTTGAATCTGATGAATAGAATATGGTACAAATGGTAGGATGTCACTTCCATCCAAAAAAAGGGGGGGGTAAAATCTCCCACCTGAGAATACTGGTACAAGCCTGTAATCCCAGCACTCTAGGAAGCTGAGGCAGGAGAATCACATGTTCAAACCCAGCCTGGGCAATTTAGCAAGATTCTGTCTCCAAAGAGAGATGTAGCTCAGTGTGAAGGCCCTGGGCTCAATCCCCAATACCACAAATATATATATATATATATATATTTTTTTTTTTTTTAACTTCCTCAGTTTGTGCTTCACAGATTCCCATCACTCTGCCCCTGACTTACCTTTTTCAGTTCAGATTCTGGCCATCTTTTCCTTGGGCTCGTTACCACATTCTTCCATAGAAAACATACACACGCACACGCACACGCACACGCACACACGCACAGCACTAGGAGTAGGAGGGACCTCAGCCCCCTCCTCTTGCCATTATTCAGCTTCTTCCCAATCAATCTCCTGCCAACCACAAATTAGCATTACACAGGCATTTACAGTGTGATCCCCTGGGAGAGATGGAAGCTGCTAATCCTTCAGAAGGGGCACCGGTACAATGGTGAGAGGCCCACAGCCTCCCCGCCCAGGGGGTTTTCCTTTGCAGCACTTCCAGCTCTTTTGTGAGCTGTCCAAGTCAACCACAGATGGTGGAGTCGCTGGGCCTTGAGCAAAGTGGAGACAGGGAGCCCAGGGCGCACCACGCTTGGCAAATGGCTGCGTGACGCACGTTCCTGAGCACTTGGCTTGTCCCAGGCAGACGACTGCTGCAGGCTGCGTGGCTTCTCAGAGCTTCCCCCATCTCTGTCTGCACATCCTTCCCTCTTCCTTTTCCCATTACTGAATGGCTCCAGGTGGGACCCAAGTAGGGCATGACCTCCCTTGAGCCAGGCTGTGGTTCTAACCTGTCCCACCCTCTCAGTAACTTGGGGTAACGGAGTATGGGGGAGGGTTTTGTTTTGCTTTGTTGTTTCGTTTTGTTTTTCCTAAGGGTTTGATTTGGCCCTCTGAAATCTGATTGGAATTTCTGGTCCCAAAGGAAGGCAGCCCTGGCTGGGCTCTCAGGGCCATTCTGAGTCCCCAGGGTCCTGCACTTGCTGCTCTTCTTGCTGGCTCTCAAAGGCTGGCTCTGGCTGTGGTTCAGCTGTGAGCCTTATCCCACAGCTGGCTCTGGAAACCAGGGGAGCCTGCAAGAGGGGAAGCCTCTTATCACAAACATTTCCTGCCTGCTCCCTCCCGACCCTGCATACCACAGCCCTTCCCTGGCTTGCTGGGCCACCAACGCAGCATCACAGCACTAACGACCTCTTCACAGAGAGCTGCGAGGCTCGGTCCCCAGGATGTCTCTGCTCCAGCTTCTTTGCCATGGGCACTGCCTCCTCCAAGGAGCTCAGAGGCTCTGACAGGCCACCCAAAGGTTCAGTGACCAAAATTCAGGAAGTCAGGTGGAATCTGAGGGAAAGAGGACAAAGGGTTAGTAAGGGCTTCTACTTCAAATAGAAGCAGTGGCTCGCTGCTGGAGCCTTGCCCGCCTCTAGGACCCTGCCTGCTCAACATAGACAGAGGAGGCAGCGACACCTCTGGAGCACCCTGTGCCTGCCTGTCCACAGCCTCCAGCATGCGCGCACATGTGGGACTGCAGCCTGTGGCCTCCGGCTGGTTTGTGAGCCAGGGCATCAGCCCAGTCCGGCTGTGCACAGCAGGTCACTGAGTTCCAGGCCCCTCTCCCCCTCCCACACCTGAGGCACCCTAGTCCCACCCCTCCCCGAGGCCCACAATGGCCCTCTCTGCCTCCTGCCCCAGCTTGCTGTGTGGTCTGAGCCCTCTGCCACCAGAAGAGCCGAGGAGGGAGGGATGGGCCCGCATGTTTACACTCAAGCATAACTGAACCTTTATTTTAAATAAATACAACTTTTAGCCAGTTTTTATTTCCCCTTTCTTTCCAATAGCAGTTTTTTCTCCTCCTCGTGGCTGAGGCTTTATCTGTGGGGCCACCCAAGGAGGGGTAATGGGAGGGGGGACAGAAGCCAGATTGACCCTGGTTCTTAGTGTCTTCTTGGGCCACAAGTCAGTCTCTTCTTCCACCGCTTCTCCCTCTCTCTCTCTCTCTCTCTCTCTCTCTCTCTCTCTCTCTCTCTCTCTCTTTCTCTCTTTCTCCCTCCCTCCCACAGAGCCCTGTGGCTCTTACAGGTTCTGGGATATCCAGGCCTGAAGAAGAGACTAAACAGGAAGCCCAGGCCTATGTCAGCATGCTGCAGGCTGCCCATCTGCGCCCCCAATCATAGGCTTGCCTGCCCTTATTCTCCCACCCCACCACGAAATTGCTGTCCATCTGTCTTCAACTTTGGCCTGTCATCTCTCTGGTTCCCCTGTTGGAGCCTTGTCCATCTGCTCCTCCCATAGGACAACTGTCTCTGAGTCTCCTTTGGGCCATCATAGATCTGCTTTCCCCATGAGATGTCCCATCTGCCCATTCCCTTACTGGGCTGTCATTCCACCCAGTCCCCTTGATCACCCTTTGTGGTCCATCTGCCTCTGTCCACGGATCATATTTTTACCCATCTGCCTCTGTACTTAGCACTGATAGGTGGGAACCATTGGGATTCTGTTCAACAACAATAACAACAATAGTAGTAGCCACAATCAATTTTCTACTTTGTGCCATGCAGTGTGCAGCATGTACCTCTCCTCAAGAATCCTCCAACAGTGCCCTGAACGTGTGCGCATTTCCTCATTGTATCTGAGGAGACTGAGGCTCAGAAGGGTAAAATAGCTTGCCTGGCATCACATAACTCCTGGTGGCACATGCAAGGTACAGAACCAGCTTTGCACATTTGGAATGGGGGTGAGGACACAGTCTCCTCACTCCTCAACCCCAGGATATAAGACACCCCATCCCTAGGCCTCTCTACACATTTAATTTACACTTTGCTGCTGGATGTTTTTAGACTGATGAAGTTTCCTCCCCACCCTCCCTCTGCACAAAAAAGTGAGCAAAGAAAAAGCAGCCAGATGTGAGAGCAATTCGAAAGTCTTTTTTGGGGATGGGGAGCTATGTTAAATAAACATCCAATGGTATTCTTTCTGCAAAACGATCCATTTTCATGGCACCCAGGAGTTCGTCCAAGGGTCTCTGGGTCACTGGGGAAAAGCGTTCTGTGTGTTTTGGCTCCATATTCTTTCACTGGCTACAAAGAGCTAATTCTTCCAATTAATGAAATCAGCACCACTGATGGGGATGCACTGACAATTATTTTCAAGGCAAATATGTTCACACCAATAGTGGGGCTGATAGGCCTGAGGGGTTTGGAAGCTATACAACAAAGGTTCCCCAGCAGTCAGAGACACTGAGGTCATTCATGGTGGCCAGGATGTTGACCACCGCCTCAAGGGACGCCTCTCTCTGCCTGGAGCCGTGGAGGCTGGACTGGGTCCGGTGTTGAGGGGCTGCCTATCAATGGGCTTCTGTTTGGCCTCACCAGGTCCCTAGACCTTCAGGGCTGGTTTGAAGGGCCTATTCAGCACTTAGGATTCCCTAGTGGGAAGTAAAAGAGATGGACAGATGCTTCCGTGGAGCTGTGGAAAAGCTAGAGGCCTAGAGAGAGGAAAGGAAGCCTGAAGTCACAGGGAGGAGCCCAGCAAAAAGAAAGAAGACTGAAAATACTGGTGCAAGCCTGTAGAGGCCCTGGAGGATAAGAAGGAAGAAGGGAGGGGAGAGCGGGTAGGAGAACCAGAGAGAGAGGGAAGGAGGCCAGGAGGAGGCCTCCAGGCAGAAGGAGAGGTCCCAGTTGGGAGACTGACCAGTGCCAGAAAGCAGTGTGGGATGTTTTAAAGCTACAGATTTAATTTCCTGATGATGTTTTTTTCAGACTGATATTAGCAGCATTTTTCATTCACTAAGCAGATTGGCCAGCCATGGAAAAGTGATCCAGTGTGTGCTGGGTGATCAGGCCCAGCTTAAGCTTGGACAAGCCCACAAAGTTGGGCCAAAGTCAAGCCAACATTTCGTCTCCTTTTCTAACCTCTAGAGCACAAGGATATATTTTTGCTCCACCGGTCCTGCAGAGGGAGAAAGAACAGTCTCTAGCAGCTCTGGTGAATAAGTAATCATTAGAGCCCACAGGCTAATTCACCCCTGCTAATTACTTCTGAGGTTTCTGCTTTCTTGCCTGAATCCTAACTCAATCAGGTTTCTGAGCTTTGAGGGGCACAAGTGAGGAGCTTAAGGAACCGAAGCCCAAACTTACTCCAGAGCACCTTACGCTGTCACCACCAAACTGTTTTGCCTAAGCCTCATTTTCCTGATTAAAATCCGTCTGTGAATCAGAACCCTAGCCCTCTAGAGTCCAGCTGCTCAAACTGTGGTCCCAAACCAGCAACCCTGGTATCACCAGGGGCAGCATCTCAGGCCTGCTGAATCAGGAGCTCATTTTAACAGACCCTTCGGGCAGCTCCTGACAATATGAGAAGCCCTGCTCCTGACCGCTTCCAACCCATTGCAGCCAAGTGGAACTGTAAAATTTGCCAAAGACACCTTCACCTTTACGATTCTGGTGCTGGTTCATGACAACCCCCTGGAAGATGCTTCCCCTGGTACCCACTTGTGGGAATCTCATCCACATTTTAAGACCCAACTCAAGTGCCTGCCAGGTAGCCTGCCCTTCCCACTTTCCCCTCCCTTGCCAGAGGGTATAGCTCCTATGACAGTTTGTTTGATTCACTCTTGGGTGCTTTTGCACTTTCTGCCTCACATTTTGGCTGCTCCCATGCTTATCAAGGAGGCAGCATTGTTTAGTCATTCACAGGACTCTTGTCCCATCGCTTCCTAACTGTGACGCCAACCAGGTATTTCACCTCCTTGGACCTCAGTTCTTCATCTGTAAAATGGGGGTAATAATTGTGCCTGCTCAGAGTTGTAAGATTTCTTTATACATATATTTATTGAAAACCTATGTGCCAAGCAACAGAGATACAAGTGTGAGCAAGAAGTCTCTGCAGTCATAAAGAAGTATAGTCCCTATAGAGAATTTAATATATCGTGAGTTCTCAATAAATTTTGCCCCTCATTTTCATGGCTCATTCATATAAGAGACCACATTTTATGCTTCTGTAAAGATATACATGTGTTATCTTGCCAACTCCTAACACAGCTTTGTGTACAGCATGTGTTTGGTAAATGACTGGTGAATTAATGAGATGATCCAAAGAACAATGTTGTTAATTGCACAGTAAATGAGGGATACTGTCCATAAAAAAACCAGTTACCCAGCATGACACAACCTTCCCAAAGCTGATTAATGATTTTGTGCCCCTTTCCCTAAAATGACAATTGGTTTATTTGTTTTTAGTGATAATTGTGGGTGTCTTTTTTTCTGGTAGTCATTGGTTAGAGTCGTGTTCCCTCCACTTGGTTCTCATGTGGTCCTTTCATTGTGTCCATTCTGTGCTGCTCCCTGCTCTCCTCTGAAAGCTCCACGTTTTCTTTTAAGTATCTTTTTAAATATTTAATTAGTCATAAGTATTTATTTTATTTTTAACTTCTTTGTATAACATAATCAACAATCTTAGCATTCTTTCAACTACTTCCACAGTTTTTTCTTTAAAATTCTCATACTGTGTTTTTATTCTCCAAAGGAACACTTTGACTGGGTTTTCTAACAAGAATGACACAATTCTTTCCACAGCTATGTGAAAGGGGAATTGGAAAACCAGTACAGTCACATTTGCCCAGCTCTGTCGCCTTGATCTTAACCCTAAAGAACTCCTTATGGCCACAAGTCCCCACCTCCCCCACTGGCAATGTTTCTCAATGCTATCTCTATGAAAAATGTTCTCTTTTCTGGTTAAATCCCAACAGAAAGTAGAACAAATGCCATAAAAGAAGTCCATTCAAAATGAAGGGCATTCCAGAGTTCTGCCTTGGGTTACAATGGTCTTCTTATATAATATTGGGGTGTTTTTTTTTCAGACTCCATTATGGCACTTTTTATTTTGATCAATAAGCATTTTTAATTTCCACTGAGAGTCCCATGTGGTGACCTGATTTGGTTTACATGCAGTCCAAACATTGCCTAGCTCCATTGGTTTTATCCATCTATAATTTGCATGTCTCAGACTTCTTTTTATTATCTAGGGACAAAATATTGTTCATGCAACCAATCTCCCTCTGCCCCAATAGGAGAAGATTTTCTTTCCTCTGCCCCCTTCCCCCTAGCTTTAAGAAGAGGGAAAAGACAATTAAAGCCACCAGGCTGGGATTTCAAGGAACTGAGGGGAAATGGGACCTCAGGCAAGCGAGAATTTGATCTACGTGGGAAATTTCTGAGAGGACACCTGCCCCTCTGCAGTCTTTGTCCATGCAGCTCCTGGAAGAGCGGTCCTGCGGGAGTGATATCACGTTGGCAAGTGGGGTGCATAAACAGAGCACCAGTAAGGACAGAGAGTTCTATCTGTGGGAAAAGGACAACTGGGGAACTTTCGAGCCCCAGGGTTAGGCATGAAGCTTCCAGTTTGAGCGAACAGCTGGAAAGTCAATATTGCCCAGAGTATCGGTTACTTCATAGACTGAGACCCCATCCTGCTCAGAGAGCCGAAATAGCCAGGTGGGCCTATACCATGCAACTCTGCACACCTTTGAATTAACTCTCAGAAATGTGCATTGGAGTCTCCTAGAAAGAGAAATTCTACACGGTAGAAGGATAGAGGGGAGTCATCAAGATAGAATTTGAGTATGACGAAGATATCAAGAGGTTCTCACATCTGTCTTGGCCCAGAAAATGAAACAACAGTGAGGTCAGTCTTTAGATCATAGTGATGGAAGAAGAACTCCCATCGGTGCCTCCTTTCAGAGGGAAATCAGAAGAGCTTCCCACTCCCACCTCCTCGATGTTTTGGCATCAAACATCCTTATTGGGACAGGGTGTAGCTCAGTAGTGCAGCACATGCTTAGCATGTGCAAAGCACTGGATTCAATTCTCAGACCTCAAAGTCCTTGATATTCAAGCATCAAAATAGGAGAAATCAAATCTTGATCAAATCTTAATCCCAGACACAACTGAGTCACAGAATCCTATTTAACATCCAGGTGTGCGTTCTCTTCCCCTTCACCGAGTCTGCTACCAGACTGTCCTGCTCCATACCTTCATTATACACTCTCCATCAACATTTAGAATTGACACACAAATACATTCAATATCACTTGAGATACAGAGTTCCAAGACATGGCCTCTGCCCTCAAAAGTGTATTTTCTAGTGAGAAATACAGGTGCATGAGTTCATAAAAATAGAAACTACAGCTTATTGAACTTTTATGATATGCCTTTTTTTTTCAGTACTAGAGATTGAACCTAACATTTTTACCCCTGAGCTATATTTCCAGCGTTTTGTTTTGTTTTGTTTTGTTTTGTTTTGTTTTTGTACCAGGGATTGAACTCACAACCTTGCACTTACTAGGCATGCACTTACACCACTAAGCTAAACCCCTGGTCCTTTTTGTATTTTTTATTTTGAGACAGGTTCTCACTAAATTGCTCAGACTGACCTTGAACTTGCAGTCCTTCTGCCTCAGGCTCCTAAGTAACTGAGATTATAGGCATGAGCAAGCAGGCCCAATTTTGATAAGTTTTTAATAAACATTGGGCTGTTTGCGGTAACCAACCTCCAAGAGACTCCCCAGTGCCCCTCTCCTCCTGGCATTCATAAGCTTGTGTACTCCTCTTTTACACTGACTAGGGCTGACATGTGTAACTAATAGGATTTGTGGCAATAACGGTGTGTGACTGCTGAGGCTAGAACATAAATGACAGAGCAACTTCCACCTTGCTGTCTCTTAGATCATTCACTCTAGGGATAAGACTTTCAAGAAGCCCTACTCAGCAGGGAGGCCCCTTGGGGAGGAACTGAAACCTCCTTCCTGCAGCCATGTGACTGGGCCACCTTGGAAGCAGAACCTTGAGATAACTACAGCCCCTGCTAACATCTTGCCTGCACCAGCAGGAGAAACCTCAAGCCAGAACCACCCAGTAAGCTGCTCCCAAATTCCTGGCCCACAGAAACTGTGTGAGATGGTGTTTATGGTTAGCTTAAAACACTATGTTTGGGGGGTAATTTATTAAGCAGAAATAGATAATGAATACAGTGTTTTGTGTTTGTTTCCTATTGAATATTTATGCCAGTCCTATTGGATATTCATTATTGCCCCAAACTTATACATGAGGAAATTGGGTTTTACAGAGGGTAAAATAGGAGCCAAAATCGAAGTCTAGCAAACTTCTAAGGCTGTGCTCTTAAAGTCTATGAAATAAAATGTCTTGGGTGCAAACGTAGACACACGGGGAGCAGAAGGTCACGGTGGAAGAAGCAGTGAGCTCCACAAGGGAAATCTGGAACTGCAGGTGAGGAGGAAACAACACTTGCAGTGAAAATGAAGGGAGATCAGATGTTCAGCAGGTGAGACAGAGGGAGAGGGGTCCCAGAGGGAGCAGCCACAGGGGAGGTGTGTGAGGTGTCAATAGCCTGTCTGGAATCATTAGGCCAGGAAGAACCTAGGCCAGTAATGGCAAAACCTTTTGGAGGCTGAGTGCCCAAACCGTAACCCAAAACTCACTTATTTATCGCAAAGTGCCAACCCTGCAATTAAACCTGAATTGAGGTTTTAGTTCAGAAAAACAACTCACACAACTCGTGACGTCATCGCAGAGAGGGCTCTGTGTGCCCACCGTGGCACACATGTCATAGGTTCACCGCCACTGACCCAGCCAGTGCTGCTGGTTTGCCAGGGAAAATCGGGTTCTAGCCCAAGAGCCCCTCTCAGTCACAGGACCCCCAAGATCACTAGAACGGGCACCTCTTCTCTAAACTGAATCCCCCCAGTCCCTGCTCTTGGTTAATTCAAATCCCTTTAGACTCCTTTTTTCTTTTTTTTCCCATACTGGAGGTTGAATTCAGGATCTCCACACTGAGCTACATCCCCAGCCCTCTTTTATTTTTTATTTTTATTTTTTATTTTGAGACAGAGTCTTTCTCAGTCACTAACTTGCCCAGGATGGGCACAAACTTGTAATCTTCTTACCTCAGTCTCCCTGATTCTGGGAGTACAGGTGTGTGCGACTATGCATGACTGGGTCCCTGCTTCTTATCTAGTTCTCTGCTATAGACCTAGCTTCCTGGCATGTCCAACACATACCTCTGTTCTTCCCAGCAAGCAACACTTGCTCTTTACAAAATTACAGTTATGATGTCTACATTTGCCTTCATTATTCACCTCTTTCATCTACTGCAAAATATCACATGAACCTCGCTTTCTGCTTTAGCAGGGCTACGTGAAGGTGGCAAATCAGGGAGACACAGAGGACTGAACTGTTAGATTTCAAAAAGGTGTTTATCTTTCCTCAGAAAAGCCTCCTGGATACACTGGTGAACTGCAAATTAGAGAAGCACACTCTGGGAGATGAGCAGCTGGTGTAATATCCACACCAAAAGGTCACTGACCACAGGTTGATGCCAAGTTCTAGAGCACGGTCCGTACTGGCATGACCAATGGCTGTGCTTTTAAACCAGTAACTTGATTGGGAGATGTAGAAATGGGGTTTATCATGCTAACTAATGGCTGAAACTGGAACCATCCAAGTTGCCAGAATCAAGGACCGCCTGCCTCTCAGAGGGCGAGCATGGGTCGCATCTACCAAGATGAATCCAGCCAGAGGGCAGGGTCCTTCACTGTACAATGCATTATGGAGATTTATGATTCAATGATAATTACAAAAGTTAAACAAAATCACTGAGGTGGCTTTCTGTTAAATAGGGAAGGGAGGAATAGCAGTTAGGCACTAAAGGCTGACTGCTGAGAGCCTCTGGCCAGACTACCACTCCAGGGCTGAATTTAGCAACTCTACTCCATTTAATGTGTTTGGGTTCCCAGACCCTAGCCTGCCCTCCCCCAGACTGAGCCCAGAGCTCTTACAAAGTAATGGGAACTTGGGAGCTGAGGTTGCGAAGAGCTTGGGAAGGAAAGCTCTCTCCCTATCCTTGCTGATAAGGTTAAGAGCAAAGCAAGCTGACAAGTGATTGGAAACAGGAGTCCCCAAACCCTTTAACTCAAACCTTTTCCCTGCCCTGCCAGTGTGTGCTGGAGTCTCCAAATGGGAGGCCCATCTCCTTGCAGCTTCCCTGTCTGCATCTGGGCTCTCTGCTCTCCACCACCAGCCTTCCTGCCTATCTCTCTCTTTGTTCCAGTAGGTCACTGAATACTGTCCTTCTGCCTGAAAAAAATCTCTACCATGACCACCAAAGGCCATCCTGCCACTCAGCAGGGAATGTCCCCTCTCAGTCCCACTCAAGGACCGCCCCTGTGTTCCTCAGGGCTGCTGTTCCACCAGGTAAAGGTTACCCCTGTTTTTGTTTGTGGGTCTTGGGTGGGGAGACCCCAGATCCCTTCTAAGGAAGCTAAGCCAGGGCCATTCTTTGCTACCCTGGGTGGCTGTGGAATTCTACTGAAGGGCTTCAAGGGCCACCCCAAACCAGAAATGACTTTGCCAATTCATCCTAAGGGCCCTAGGTATTGCCTGAAGAACAGGCCTCCTCAGGGACAGATGACTGAGGTTTGTCCCCAGCAATGGCTAGCATAGCTGAAGCTGAGAGGCAAATGGCCTCGCTCACCCTGAGGTGGGAGAACATTAAGGAAAAACCAGGTTTATGAGCCACAATCATTAAGTGGGAAAGAAGCCTCCTTCAGTAGAATGGAATTCAGATAAACTGCCATTATCATGCAAAGCAGCTTTGCACCTTAAAGCCCTTACCCAAACAGGCAGTTTAATTAAATCCCTAATCTCCTCCGGCCTATTCTGACCCCTTCCCTCCTCCCCTCTACTCATTTCCCTCCACCCACCCATTAACAGCCAACTAAGAGATTCCATTAAAAACACAGAACCTTTAAAATATACCCTCCCCTGGCGGGCCTCAGGATCTCTTTGAGAGTCTGGTTGTTGTGTTTAGGGCGTTAGCTCCCTGCAGCTCAGGTAGTCCTGAGTAGGGTACTGGGTGCCAATGGCGAGGGCGAGCATGGCAGTACTGATGCTAGTAATGGCAGTGGTCACAGTGCAGTGAGGAGAACAGGCATCACATGGCCCCACTGATTCCTCCCAGAAGGTTGATGCCCACTTACAATCCAGTCCTTGTCACAAAAAAAATCAGCATTATCACTGCCCACACACAGTGGATATCATCTCTAATGGGTGGAGACGATGAACACTGGTATTGAACCAGAGGAGGCAGGGATGAGTATCCCTGCGTCTGAGACTGTACTGGCTCCCCTCCGTGAACACTAGGATAGACACTAAGCCTGCTAGTGAGAACAAGTCCACTGGGGAAACCATGATGCTGTGAAGTCCAGGGTCTGCTGTAGGCAGAGGGAGCTTAGTGAAAAGGATAAATGAAATGAACAAGCTGGGGCTGGGGGGACTGGGGACATGGATGGAGAAGAACCACATACCTTCTGGTATCTACAGTGTCCTTTAGAAACTAGTGTCTTCTTGATATAAGGGCAATATAGGATCTCCAAATATGATATACAGGAAAATTATAACTTCCAACTTGCTAGATGTGCAATACCCTTAATTCACATTCCCCAAAATCGAAGACCAAATTCTAAAGAATAAAAGGTTAAGAAAATATCTATTGAGGGAAAGATAGCTTCTGCATAAGAGACAGAAAGGGACCTGGAAAGTAGGTTGCCCAGGAGCCCACTTCTCAAAGGATTTTTAGAGCAAAATCATGAGGTGGGTACAGAATCATGAGGCGGGTGTAAGTGGGACAAAACTATGATCAACCAACCAATAAAATGACAAGTATAGTTGCTCAGGTAATGTTGATCCAATGGGGATCAAGGACCTTTCCTGGCAGGGGCGTGGTTGAGGTCTTGGTCTCCCACCCAGGTAGGTGACGCCTATTTGGAGTATCACTCATTATAGTTTATCCCTGGGGAAGTAAGTAGGTGTAGTCACTTCATCTAGGTCTTGAGGCCTGGCCTTCAATGAATACTCCTCTACCCACAGTTGTGATGTGTTCTCATCTTCTGCACTGACTCCTGCGAGGGCCCATCTCTGTCTGACAGCCTGTAAAATATCTACCTAACTTAGCTGTCTATAATATTCCTACTGGGGAAGAAAGAACAGAAATCACATATCTAATGCCACATGTGTTCCACTTTAATCTTGTAAAATAAATCATATTCTCTTTTTTTCCCACTCAGGAAACTGAGATGCAGGGAGGCGAAGTGACCTGCCCACCAGCACATGGCCTGTGATCAGTAGAGCTGGGATTCAAACACCACCCTGCCTTCCTGAAAATCAATGCTCTTTCTGCTAAACCTCAGGTCAGCCTCGGGGATTAACATGTGGAAAGGGGATTAGCCACCCAGGATACTCTTCATGGCATTGTAGGCCAGACTCCATCCCTTTTTCCTGCAACCAGAATAGTCCCATGAAAAGTCCACCTCCTCTAAGCAAAGGTTTCATCAGGAATAGAAGAACCAGCCCTCAGCCCTGAGGAAGATGCAGGACAAGGGACTGGGCTTATACAAGCTTCTTGGAGCTCAATCCTCAGAGGCTGAAAAGTCCCAGAGGAAATTTCCCTTATAGGAAAGGAGCATTCTGGCCATGGTGGGGGAGGGTGCATCTGTAAGTCATATAACAAACACCAGACCTCTTCGTTTTATACCTCATTCCTTGGGTGGGGGTGAGCAGAAGAACCATCTCTGTTTGGGAAACAGTGAAACTCAAATCACTGTGAACCCTGCACTTTTTCTGTTAATTGTGTGGACCTCACTGTGCCTGGAGAATGCATGAGCCTTTTTTAAAGGAAGTTATATTTCTGGAAATATGACTCTCTGGATTCATGAAACCCTGTTTCTTGAGGGATTCCCTACTTCCTTGCTTTGTGGGTTTTCCTTACAAAGAGTAGGAGCCCTTTGGGGAGGTTCCAATAACTCTTATGGATAAATGAGTGAAGCAGGGCCAGGAGCAGAGGAGGCAGCACAATCCCCAGCCCAGTGATGGTGAGCCTTTTAGAGCTTTCAGTGATACAAATGACCCACTGTGGCACACATGCCATAGGTTCGCCACCACTGCCCCAACCCCTAGGGAATGACCAAGCCTTTCAACCTCTGGCCCCAGCTGGTTCTCCTCAGTGGCCTGTTGGGGGCCACCCTGTTTCAAGCCAAGTATTTCTAGAAGTCATCCACATTGGATAACAGGTGAGTTCAGATAGATAGCCCAAGACTAAGGAAGCCTCCATTGGCACTAGGGTTGATGTGGGCAGGTTGAAATAGCGGAATTTTGGACAAGAACTGTTGCAGGGTTCTTTGCCTCTTATAGCAAAGACAACAGGGAAGAATTTTAAAGAGTAGTCTTGGCCTCCAGAACCTCTCTGGAAGCAGATGACATGTCTGTCAACAGGTTTCAGGGCAGGCCCCAGAGGCCCCAGACCTGGGAGCCTTATTGGAATGCAATTATCCTAAGTGCTGGCTGTTAGGATGAAAAGGCAGGAATGCAATTATGGAAGGAACAGGTGTTGAGCTCTCATTGATTAACCTGTCTTGTCTGATTCCATTCCCCACCAGGGTGATAGGGGGAGGGGCCTGAAAGTTGCCCTATGCCCTTGAGTTATTAGAAAGGAAAACAGTCAATGCAGAAAATCAATGACTAAAGCAAGGGTTATGAGTACCTGTGGACCCTGAAATTGCCCAGGAGCAAAATCTGCATTTTTCTAGGAAGAAGTTTGACAAACTTAGCTCTTGTTCAAATGGGTCTGCAGCTCCCGGTGGGTTAAGAGCCACCTTGTTGGAGGGGTGAACGATCAGGAGAGTTGTTAGAAGAGGGCTCCAGAAGTCCCTTCAGGTTCCAACCCCAACCTACCTGGTTCAATTCTGTCTCTACAACTTAACAGCAAGTTTCTTAGCCTTTCTGTGCCTGAGTTCATCTGTAAAATCAACATCCTGGGGTCGATGATGAGAGAAATAAATGATGTAAAGACTGCAAAGCTCTTAGCCCACCATCTCACACTTAGTGAACTCTCAATAAATAGGGGCATTTTGATGATGATGGTCTGCTCAAATTCTAACAATAAAGTACAAAGTATACCCACACAGTACTGAGCTGTCTTTGACCTCAACTGCACAACCTAGTTTCCATAGGAATCACCAGGCAAGATCTTACTCCAAAATTGAGTAGGACCATGAGCCTCAGGGCCTCCAGACCTGGCTACCTCCCCTGTGGGGCGCTTTCCCCCAGAAGCACTGGGATCAGGCAATGCTGGAAGACAAGCTTCTGGAAGTGGAGTTCATCAGGGGCTACAGTGGTACCAGTGCAAGGGAAGAGTTGCCTAGGCCCGAGCTGGAGTCATCACCAGTCGACCCCATTAGGGAAGTTTCTGGCAATCTGAATCCTCAAAACCTTTCTGACTATTAGAACAGCATAGTCGAAGTCTGGGGAGATGGACTTCCTCATCCCGTTAAGCCTAGAATGGGATTAACCAGTGACCCAACATTTGCCAATGACCAGTAGGAGACTAAGAAAGCAAGAACCAAATTTCTCCACCTCCTTTTCTCCCTCCTCCCAATCCCAAGAGCTCTCTTACCTCAAATCTTTCCATCCCAGCCCCAGTGCTCCAGCCTCCTTCCTCTACCAAACCCCAGGCAACCCCAGCCTCTGCTTCTAAGCCTGACCTTTCTGCTCCTCTGGGGTCAGAGGAGAGAGATCTCAACTCCAGCAGGGAATTCTAGTAGTGAGGGCTATGAGAAGCTCCTTATTCCTCAGTTCCCAGGAGAGAATGTACCCAGAAAGCAGAGAGGAAGAGCAGGCCACAAGCTGCACATTCATTTATTCATCAATCATTCAGTTATTCATTAATCATTCATCCCCCCATCCATCAAACATTTATCTGCTTATTTAGTCATTCCACCTCTTCTTTGCTTTGGTTGCCACAGATGTCGGTCTATTTCTGCTTTTATCTGCCCTGTCTCAGGGGCAGCTGCACAGCAGAAGCCTTCTTGCATACTTTGTAGGGTTACCTAGCTGAGAAGGAATCTGAGTAGCCTGAATCAACCAAAGGGACACTGCAGAGCCATCCCTGCCTGCAAAGCCCTTTCCAAAGCAAGACCCAGCCTTCTGGTCCACAGTCAGTGGGAAGGCTTGCGAGAGGCTGCAGAGAGGTCTCCAGGGTTACACAGGAATAATGGTTAGACACGCCTTGCTGCATGTGCACTCTGGCTATTCGGAAATCATTATTCTGGTACTCCTGGGGGACAGGGGACAGGAGACAATGAGCCCCTGGGCCTTGCTGTGAACACTGAGCACAGCACTGTGGGGAGCCCAGAGGACATGATATAGGGGAATCTGGGGCTGCAGTTTTACAGTATAATCTCTTAGCCTCCTGTCAAGTTTCCCAGCTTCCCTCCACTCTGCCACACTGCACCCGCTAAAGTCTACTCTCAGCCAGCAGCTTGAGGTCCTTTAATGCACGAGACATCATGTCCTGCCTTTGCTCACATCCCCACCCTGACTTCCATTCTCTCAGAGCAGCAGCCAACTTTGACTGACCTGGTCCATTCATCCCCATCTCTGCCTCCTTCCTTCAGCCCCAGCTGCTCCATCTTTCTTTCACTGGCCAGCCACATTCCTGCCTTACAGTTCTGATAGAGTCCCAGCCTCTGGGACAATCATGGCCCCTGGGACACTCTTGAGAGTGGTTCAGTTTCTCACCTTCAAGTCTTTGCTCAGCTGACACTTTCCCCTGGGCCTCCACAGGCCCATCACATGTAAAACTGCAAACCTTGCATGCACACTCCACTCTCAACCCTCCTTACTCCTTAGCACACCTCACTTTCTAGTGTTCTGTATTATATAGTTACTCTTTCTACTACTTCTGCTTGTCTCTGACTGCTAGAGTGCAACTTGCAGTAGATCAGGGATCTCTGTCTGGTCTCTTCACCACTGTGTGTGTCCCTGGATACATGATACAAAACAGGAGCTAGAAAGTCATTCCCTGGATGAGTAGATGAATGAAAATGAATGAATGAATGAGTGAATGAATGATTCTAAGAAGCTCTGAGGATAAAGCTAATGGGGCCCCAGGCTGTAGAGTTTGGGGGTTCCTGGGGAGATTTTAGGAGGCCCACAGTGGCCTCTGTCAGCTGTTCTGGGGAAAAAGGAGCTGGGCAAGTCGCCCACTGCCAGTCTTCTGGGGAGGGAAGGTAGGCAGCCATGTGGGCGGAGATCGTGCTAACTCGAGATGCCAGCTCCGTGCAGCTCTGGGGCTGGCCAGCACTCTGGATGTCATTAGCTGATTTGTTCTGCTCTGCAGAATGTACTTTTCATATTTAGGAAGAAAAAACAGCTTTCGATCCTCGTGCCCTTTCTTCTGTGAGTTGTAGCACATGGCCTGCTTATTATGAATTAATCCTCTAAAGAGCATGTTCATTATTCTAATTTAATTGTGTTTCGTTTCAGAAAATAACTAAACCCAGTGCGGAATAAACTCCAACGCTGATCGGTTTTCAAGAAGTTAACCTAAGACAAAATACTGCTAGAGGGCAGCAGCAATTTGGAATCATTAAAGGGAACCCATGTAAATAATAAAAACAAAACTAAAATGTAGAATTAAATTAAGGAATAGGAAATTAAATTTGTGAATCTAATCTGAAATTGAGGCCTCATATGCACAGGCTTACCCTGGCTTGGCTCTTCGCTTAGGAGTGCTCAGCCGGGGAAGTTCTGCTGAGGGTCTGGAGGCTAGGGACTGTCCCCTTGAGTGACAGAGAGTTGCCCTAGGAAATGGATGTGGGCTAGCATGAGAGGAAGGGGGCCTCTTCTCATGGGTCCCCTCTGATGAACATGAAAGCCACATTGTCACAGCAACATCTGGATGATTCATGCAGAGCCCTAGAAGCACTGGAAATGAGACAGATGGGTGTGGGGAGACTTGGGGCCCCAGCTGTGGAAGTAGAGCTGCCCCTGCAGCCCTGCTTCACTCCTGGATCCTGGCCATATCCCACATGTGACCAGCTCAGGACAGGATCTGAAGAACCTGTCTCCTGCCTAGCTAGTGGCCCCTACATAGGGCCCTGATCTCCTAGTGGGGATTCCAGGTCCAGGTAAAGACCCAGAATCCAGTATCAGGACAGACACACATCATAGCAGGTCATCCTCCATCAAGCAAGAAAAAGAAAGAAAGCAGAAAAGGGGGAAGGGAAGGCCTGAAAGCAGATTTCCAGGCTGTAAGGTGTGTGTACTTTATGGGTACAGAGTTAGGATGGGGCTCAGACTTCATTGCATATCTTCCAGGATTTTTGAGACCTTATCCCTGGACTGTTTTCTCTCTTTCCAAATTCCACACTACAGACTCCTCCTCTCTTTGCTCCCACCTCTCTTCTCAAAGTGAAAAGAGCTCAGCCTTGGAAATTCACAGATACTCCTCTTCCTTGGTTTTGCACTTGGAAAACTACCTCACCCTCCTTAATCTCGGTTTCCTCAGGGATAATGATAACAACAATACTGTCCTCTCAGATTGCTACAAGAGGTGATGATGGAATAAAGCACCTGCTACTTCACTTTCTGCTTCACCAGTATTTGCTCACATATACACCATACACATTCACACACAGGCACATACAGGCTCTGTCCTCTGTCCAAGGCCTTAGGCTGTGTTTCTAGAGAACAAATAGTTGGAAGAAAGTCCAGCTGACTGCTTTGATTCACAAAAGCAAACATTCAAACAGATGGTCATATCCAAGCATCTGAGGAAAGTTTTCCAGTTCAATCTTCATCTTGAGTCTACTTAGATCAATTAGCCACCTTAGGATAGATCTATTGTTTTGAAACGAGAAGAGATTACAATTTTTTAAAACGATGTAGTCACTTTTTCTTGTTTCATTTGCATCCTGAAGTCTTAATCAAGCAAATGATGAACATAATTTAGGTCACAGTGTTGTTGATTGGTCAGTTAACGAAACAGTAATTATATCTGAAGCTATCAAATATGAAGATAAGAAAAGCAAAAGAGTTAAAAGCTCTGTTAAATTTCCGGGCTATGTGGCCCAATCTCACTTTGCTGATTGTCCCAGAGAGAATGCTGAGTCTCTTGCCCGCTCCTCAGTTTGAACCAATAAACTGAGGCAGCAAGGTGCACAGTCAATCTCAGACCAAACCCAGATAACCCAGAGCAACCACATGGTATGATCTAAGAGCACCAGAAGGTGCACACTGGTGACAGTGGGAAGGAAACGGGAGAGTGAAGGCCACACCTGAGACTACCGGGGAGCAGAAGAGGTTACCCAAAGGTAAGAACCAGGGCCAGGAAGACCATAAGAATACTTATGCCTAGATCCAGGGGTAAATGCTGCAAAATGACTTCTCAGCCCTTGACAGTTTAAGAAATAGGCACCAAAATCTCTCAGACACACAAACTACATGACAGAAAACATCCTCCAGGAGGACTTGTCCCACAAGGCCCAGCAAGAGGTTGTGTTAGTGAGTTTCCCATTGTTGGGACAAAACCCCTGATGCCCGCAATTTAAAGGAGAGGTTTACGTTGGCTCACAGTTTCAAAGGTTTCAGTTCATGGTTGGTGGACTCCAAGGCAGAAAATGTATAGAAATAAATGTTTGTTGTTTATATCACCCGGTAAGGTTTTCTGTTACAGTAGCTCAAACTGATGAAGACAAATGATTTCTGTACTTTCGTTCCTAGATGAACACCTCTGCTTCCAGAAGATGGACCTGCCTGCCCAGGAAGACTTTGTATAGAGGCAACTTCACTATTTGACTGTGAAGGCTGAAGTCATACCTACCTAAAAGGAGAGTGTCCAAGGAGGCTGCACTTTAGAGAGCTGACCGGCGCAGAAAAAACACACGCAGACACGAGAGCTGTTCGTCGTCTTCTACGAACTGCTTCTAACTGGTTTATTACGTACAGTTATATACAAAAATCAGAAGCCACACCTCATCGCAGGGGACCAATCAGGTATCACCTCTTTGTCCAAGCTCAGCCAATCAGGGACTGCCAAGACGCCTAGCTTAACCGCCTTTTTCCTCATGCTCAGCCAATAAGGGGCTGTCAGGACTCCTAAATGACTCAGCACTGAAGGTAAGTAGTGCGCCTGCACCCAACACAGTATGCCGCGCGCCTGCGCGCAACACCTATGTTGTGCGTCTGCGCCCAACAGAGAGCCACACTAGTGTCTGAACCAGCCAGATCCCCTCATGTGACTCACTCATGCATAAAGTCCGTCCCTCCCAGCTCCCTTTCCCCATGAGAAAATAATATTATTATTGATAGCACTAGCAATGTTAGTGAACACCCACTGAGAGCTCTAAGAGTTCACTTGATGTCAAATATTTCTTTTAAGTGCCTTACAAGAATTAGCTCATTTATGGCTGGGGGTGTATAGCTCTGTAATAGAGCACTTGTCTCACATGCGCAAGACTCTAGGTTTGATCCCCAGCACACACAATGTGTGAAAGAGGGAAATGGAGAGAGACAGATGAGAAAGGAGAAGGAGAGGGTGAGGGAGAAGACGAGGGAGAGGGTGAGGGAGAAGACGAGGGAGAGGGAGAAGACGGGAGAGGGAGAGGGAGAGGGAGAGG
>RJWT010000333.1:0-72776 GCA_004365215.1 Cuniculus paca
CTGTAAATGTAAGAACAACCATTTTGAAGAAAGCAAGAGACACTAAGGTAACCATTGTTAATCTCCTGTTGTTATGTTTTGAAAACCTGTATAGCTTGCAGTGTTCTGCTTTGAAATGCTATATTATGTTTGACTCTATTCTGTTTTCTTTCACTTTTTTCATTCTGTTTTGTTTTGTTTTGTCCTATTTTCTTTAAAAGAAAAAAAAAAGAAAACAACCAATGACAAATGCTGGAGAGGCTGTGGGGAAAAAGGAACCATTCTCCACCTTTGGTTGGAGTGTAGACTGGTACAGCCACTGTGGAAATCAGTCTGGAGATTCCTCAAAAAGCTAGGATTGGATGTTGCATTTGACCCAGCTATTGCACTTCTGGGAATATTCCCAGAAGAAGTGAAATCATCATACCACAGTGATATTTGTGCACCCATATTTATAGCAGCACAATTTGTAATAGCCAAATCTTGGAAACAATCCAAATGCACATCAGTTGAGGAATGGGTACAAAAGATAGGGTATTTTTATACAACAGAGTACTATTCAGCTATAAAGAAGAATCCCACTGAGGCTTTTATATGTAAATGTATGCAACTTGAGACCATACTCATAAGTGAAATAAATCAAACTTATGTGCAAACACCGTATCATCTCTCTAGTGTAAGAAACTGAAAGACTCAATAAGATATAAAATCCCTGAAGCATAGCCTCTTACATTAACTAATTCTATAGTTACTGTGTGATAGATTTTGGTTTTTTATTTCCATTTTGTAGTCTGTATATTTTATACATGATTTTCAATTCTTAAACATTCTAGACAATGTAATTGATTCATTCATTCATTAATTCATTTCAAATATGAACTGACTTCTTACAGTGAACTAGATACTGGGTTAAATCTGGGACATATTAATGTAACTAACACATGTTTTCTTTTAGAAAGCACATGTTCTTGTTTTAGATGGTATTATATAATAGGTGATTAATATATTTACAGTTCATCATTTCATGTACCCTTACCAGTTTTTACATTGAAACATTTATTTCAGCATTTTGATGTTAGGATCCTATATTAATCTTATAAAATGGTACCTTTGTTCATATTATTTTAAATTAAACTTATGTATAATTGCTTAAATTTGATATATTTTTGTATTATCATATATCAAAGAAATTTTAAAAGTTACTATACAATTATTAACAATATATTTCCTTATATAATTTGAAGTAAAAATATAGAATGATTATAAGAATTTTGAGTTTTAATAGTTTTGAATTTATCCAATAAGTATTCATTGACTCCTTCCTATGACCTTATACAATGCAGAAAGATGTGAATTCATAGTGTGCAACAAGGGTTATAATCATTTAGCCTTAGATATCATTTTTTTTTTTTTGTGCTGGGGATCAAACTCACAACCTCTCGCCTACCAGGCAAGTGCTTGAACCACTGGGCTAAATCCTTGGCCCCAGCCTCAGACTTCATAGAGCTTCCTTTCTCAGAGAGGTGGGAAAGAGTATCAGACTCATTAAGATAAAATTATATTATTTCAGTATAATAAGTTTAATGAGAGACTATGTGATACTACAATCAAATTGGAAAGCAAACGTGACAGTCAAAACTGATATGAAAGTTTTTCACGTAATTTGAAATTTCTTTGCTTTTTAAAAAAATATATCTTTTGTAAATAGGAAATATGGAGATATGGGTATTTAACCAAGAAAGACACTTTAATTTTAAAGAGGCATTGTCTCTTTTGAGTAAATGCACTGTTATGATTATTATTTCAATTGTATAAGCTTATTGGATATTGTGTGAAAATTTAATGCATGTGTATATAATATGTAATGATCAAAACAGGGTAGTATTTCCATCTATTTAAACATTTAAAAATTCAAAAACCTGAAATAATTTTAAATATATGTGAGATAAAATGTGATATTTCAATATATGTATAAGATTCATATGATCAAATCATGGCAACTAACATTTCATATCCATTGTCACTATTTTGTGTGTGGTGGCTGCAAGTCCTTCTCCTGTATTTATTCATAAAATACGTGATAATGAATAAACCTTAGTCACCCCACTGAAGGATTCTATTTTTTCACTTGTTCACTCAGCAACATATATTTAATCTCTAGAAGAAAATGTGCTAGTAAATGAAATTATTAGCAAAGGAAAATGCATATATGTCTTTGAATTTACAATCAATGATTTAAAGTTATTTTTCTTTAATCTATGAATGTACCATTTTCATTAGATAATTATGCAAGCACATGTTGAAATTTATTACATGTAAAATGCCACACTGAAGAGAAGTTACTAAAGTTAGGATAAATAAGATTATATTTTAGGTAAGTGCATTTGTTAATTTGACTTTTTTCATAATAGTCAAATTTTTATGACATACGTATCGTGCTATGTTTTCTAACCTATAAATTATTTTGTTTCAGAAACAGTCATCCTTCTTTACCTTGTCAACTATTTTTCATCTCTGAATTAATATATATTTTTATTAAATTTATAGAACTAGAAAAAGCCTCATGACTATTCTAAAAGGTTAAGAGTTATTAGGGCAGTTGTTTATAAGTATGTTCTATGTTCTACTTGGTTAAAAATGATGAACGTAATCTTGAATAAACAAACAAGTAAATTGTTACCTCTAAGTGACACAGGACAAATTCAAAGGCACACTCCAGTCAATATGACTTGATGGTCTCCCAATGAAATGCATGTGAAGTCCATACTAATTAGCTTATAAATCAGACTGATACTGAAGTTTATTTGGTCCAGAAAGACTACCTACTGTCAAGCAATCAAGCACCACTCCTTTAATTGCAATTTATTCCAGCAACCACAACTTATTGATCCTAGCATACACTTATGCCACAGCAGTATCATTATTTGACTTTATTTTAACAGCTTCAAAAGGTTAGAAAGTTAGAAACCACTGTGAAAGAGACCATTAAAAAGTTTAGTTGCTAATATTGCTTCAGACTCTGTTAAGCAATGTCAGCTATATATGGAATACATAAGGTGTAATAAAAAGAAAGACATGCAATATGAGCTAGTAGTTTTATATCAAATATAAAATACAAAAGCAAAGGATATATATGTGTATATATATGCATATATATTACATTTTATATATGACTAGGAGATGACAGGAGTAAATTTTCTACAAATATGATTTTGAAATGCTAAAGCCATTCATTTGATTCCAAACACATGTTTAATTTCTTGTAGGATTTCTTGCAAGATTCTGGTACATTGACCATTCTGTGATATTACAAACATCTCGACACATTTAGTGATACTGAAATTATGGTGGAATAGTTTCAACCTCATGAGATTTGCATTCAACATGACCTTTAAATGCGTAACATCAACATCTGATCACTTTCATTTCTTCAGTGTATTATTTTATGTCTTTTTTGTTGTTGGTCACGTAAGCATGTGGTTGTAGAATTTTATTTGGAAATTTTCAGTTTACTGCAAAATGCATTCAATGTGCCTGGTATGGTACCTCTTGCAGCTACAGAGATTATTTCATTAAGGAAAATTAAAGTGGTTTAGATCATGTGTGTCTGGTACAAACTTTCTGAGTAGGTATGAGTAACTAATTAGCAACCTCAACTCTTCATGAATCCTCTGTTAAGTCTTGACTAGAGTTAAGCCAGATTGACTCTGACCTGTGTAAGACACCAAAAAGTAGAGCCCCTGGTCTTCCACTTTATATCCTTCAGAGAAGCTCTGCTTCTAATGCTTTAAGTTTTTATTCTTCCAATAAGTTTTGTTAGCCAAATAAATAAATTAATCAATAATTTTGTAAAAAATAGTTTAAAAATAATGGATCTAGTTTAATCTCTTCATTTTTGCAGGTGAAGAAATGAAGAGTCAAAGAAGTAAAGGACCTGGCTCAAAGTTACATTACTAGTAAGTAATACCTGCATATCTGTTATCATACAATTGTCAAGTTCTATATTTCGTATAACAATGACTTATCATTTCAGATGAAAGTGTTAAAAAAACTTATAAAAACATTTTCTGTTGCTTTTTTGGGCACATTTATATTCCACTTGCATTCACTCTTGCTATGTCCTTGGACAACTCATAAAATGGATTATCGGTGCTTCTTTTTCAGAAAAGACGTGTAATTTATGAGATCATGTATCAAAAACATAAAGATGGGATCTATTTGAATATTTTCTGCATCCTAGGTCCTTTCTTTAATCATTTCATTGAATTCTCATAAAAATATTGTGAGACACATGGTTTTATCTCTGTTTTTCAATTCAACTTGAGACCCTAAAATGATTATCCATGTACATAGAGACATTTAATATCAGTTTTGTTTCAATTCTCAAACTTTCAAATTACAAAGATACAAACTTTTGAGACTATACAGTTTTATACTTAACAAGAATAAAAGCAAGATTGATAAAACAGTACATAATTTCAGACTAGAGTAACATAACTAGTTGTAACATACTGTAACATAGTTCATATTGTTCTAAGAGTTTACAGAGTATATATGCTGTAATGATTGATACAATCTTGCTATGGACCTCCTACTAGCATTTCTTAGAAAATCATGTTAATATAATAACATTAAATATAGATATCTGTAAACAAGAATAAATGTTGCTAACTCATGTATATAACCTTACTACAGTTAAGAGGTAGATGATTTGTCAAGTTAAAAGAAATGAACATTTAGAAGAGGAAGGCTTTAATTTTGCTAGTATTACATGGAAGAATTGATGAAAAATGTAATTGACATTTTGAACTGGAGGAGATACAGAAATGTGGGCTTAGAGGAGAATTACAGAAGCATAGAGGTGGAAAACATAGGGGAAATTTAGTAATAAAGAATAGGCTAAATTTGGGAAGCATATAAGGAAGAGTAAAACATTATTTCAAAATGTTGGGTTGGAATATATTGGTGAAAATCTTTGAAGCCTGATTTTCAAAATTATATTTTGCTTCCTCAATAAGAAGTCATTAAAAATGTGAGGGTTTTGTTATTATTTGTCATCCTAATCAACTCAGCGCTAAAATTGAATCTGTGTCTTTGGGAAAAAATGATCGACGTAGTAAACAATGGAGGATTAAAGCTAACAAGACAAATGAGGGCAAAATATTGAGATCAAGCATTCCTATTAATTTTTATCTTTTAAATTTAACAAGATATCTTCTTTCCCCAATAAGTCTATATGCTCACATTTATATAATAACTTTAAAGAGGATCTATATGTATTTTCTTACCAATTGCCCTAAATATTTGTTGAATGAGTAAATTGCCTCTCCATCTTGCCTATCACCTTGAAAAAAATCCCTGTCACATAAGGGCAAGGCCAGACATGGTATGTTTTATTATCCTGGAATATCATTTCTTTGTAGCTGATAAATTTTTACCTTAAGGTTTGAAGTTACCTGTTTACTTAAACTTTGCACTTTATGCAGAGGGAGGGAAAAGTACAAAGTGCTTACTTTTCACCTGAGGAACATATGGAGAAGCTGTGTCATCTTAAATCATTTCTTAAATTATTTTTCTGGGGTAACAAAGAAACAACAACGTAGAAAAAGGTAAATCAAGAATCATTTACCATCTAAAGGATCAACTGCTTTTTTATAACACCCAGATAGATCCTGAAAGATTTCTTGCCTAATGCTAGATGAGTAATACTAAGCAACATCTATTCAGAAAAAAAAAAACAAAACAACTTAAAAAATAACCCTCAGTTCTTTCCTCATTTTACACCATTTCTTACAAGATATAGTTATATTCTTCCATAAATGTAACTGAGCCATACCACACAAGTCATCCTGATTGTGTGATTTTATAAATAACAACCAAACTCTGAACAATTCAACTCGTTCTTGTTCAGTTCAATTCATACCTCTGAATCTGACCTCAGTGCTGTGAGCATTTATTTATTTTTGAAACAAACAAAAAGTTTGTTCGCTTGTTTTGGCTCTGGTTTTGGTTTTCATCTACATTATAAAATGTGACCTCAGGCCACTCTTTGAATTATAATTTATTTCAAATAAATCTATATTCATTTGTTTTATAGCCTACGTATGTTCTAATTTATACATTCTATATTGAATCTCTGCTTTGCTTTCTTGAAGACAAATGTGTAGTATTTTTTTCTTTTGCTCCAAATGAAGGCTATCTCTCTCAAAAGCAATGCTTCTACCATTAGAGATCTTTTTGCTAAACAAACATATATTAATAGTTCTGATCTTCTAAGAAAGTAGCTCTTTGATGAAGGGACTATGTAAGTAAATTATATAAATAAAATTTGACATTTTGTTTGCTGAAGGTTTTGTAATGAAAAGATGACTTAGAGTTTGAGGAAGAAGAAAAATACTAAATGTCGAAATGGGCCAGTGTTGTTAGGATTTGATGTGAATACTGAATGCACATAGTATGCACAAAAAATTTATTTCTTGAAAGACATTATTGAATTATAAGTCATAGCTCTTTTGCCTATTTCATTTGTCTGTAAAAGATCTAAAAATTAAAGTTCATGTTTCTGAGGATGGAAAACTAGTGTTAAATTTCAGGCAACTGTCTCAAAAATCAATTTTCTACTTCCTTGAATGTCAGTTGTTAGCCAAAAATGTGAGTGTGTGCAGTACTGAGCCGCAGTACTTGCTTTGATGACTCCTGCCAGCCAGTTGTGTTGAAAACTAGATGAATATGTAGTTCTCGGCATTGTTTCTTGGCACGACTTTGATACTACTAGAAAAAAACCAGTGGTACTCCACTTATATTTTATGTACTCCCAATTGGCCTTTGGATTCATGTGATAGAAAATAAATTATTCATGAGTTTTTAATATGTAATAGGGAGAAGTGCATGAAAATATTTACTATTTTCTAATTTTATCAATTAATGCATTTTCTAGTAATATGAAAGTTTTAAGGTAATAGGAATGTTGAAAATAAATTTTAACATAAAAGATGCTATTATAATATGGGAGACAGTTTGACCTGGGGGAGATTAATAACATGGGTTATAGAAAAACCTGGGTAAAAATTGGATTCCATTATTTGCTATTTATTTTACTTTGGAGAAGCATCTGTTTTTCTGAGCCTAAGTTTCTGCACCTGTAAAAGTATTGTTCTGTGAAATGTCTTCCTTGTAGACTTATTGTAAGTATTAAATAACTTATTGCATGTAGCTTCTGACACATAAGCAGATATAAGCCTTTGTTTCGAGCATTGTTATAAGTTTTCTGACTTAATCCTTATTTTACTTATATCTTAATCTTTTGTTTTCTTGAACTTCTCAAGAGTTCCATAGAAACTACATAAAATGACAATAAATGTGCAAAATTTATTTCGTATTTAAGTTTAGAAGAGCATAGTATCTATAAAGTATAGCGTATTCAGTTAAACTACATCTAATATTTTCCACATAAATGTTCTTTCAAATGCACTACTGATTGAGAGATATAATTCTTTAAATGAATGTCTAAATTCAGTTAGAACAGAAAGATTTGAATACTAAATTTTAGTGTATTGAATAGTATATCGTGTATCTATCTGTCTGTGTATCTATCCATCCATCTATTCTAGTTGTAAATTTTTCAGAAATTTTAGATTAAAATTTAATTTGTAACTCAAAATATTTGCACATATAATGACACACTGAGGGAGGAATTTTCATTTTACTAAGGACAATTATTAGATTTAATATAATTTATCTTATTTTTCTTCATATTTAGTACACCAAAAAGACCACTTGTTTTTAAAATTACATAATTAAATGAAAAGCTCTTTTTAAGAATCAGATAATCTAGCAAAGTTCTATATATGCTAATATTTGCTGGTCTTGCTGATTCAAGCTAATTCACCTGGTATATTATGTTGAAACTCCTAAACTGATCTTCAGTGGATGTCCCTTGGCTGTTTATTTCTTTATTGCATATCTGGATATATTCCTTCTCTGTCCATGACAAGGGGCTTGATCCCTGTCTCCAAATGTTAATGTTCCTTTACAGTTTAGTGCTAATATTATTTCTCAGATTTCATCATTACCTTTGGATCACATTTTAAATGCAGCACTTAACAGTGCCTGCCCTATTATAATTTGTTGACATTTTTCCCTTCTTCACTAATGAAAAAAGAGTTCTCTCTCCCTCTTTCTTTTCTTTTTGTTAGCAATCTCCCAAACATATTGGATAGACATAAACATTTTCTGTGCTTAATTTTTCTGACTCTTGGAGCACCCACACCTGCTGATCCCTGCTCTTCTTCCTGTTATGTTCTTGCTTGTAGATGAGTTCTGGCTAATGAAATAAAAGCGGTTATGTCCCTTTGACGGCTCCTGAAAACCTCCTACAGGTGGTCCTACATGTGATGAGTTTAGGAGACATATAAAACCTGTGTTCTTCTAAATCTCATAATTTCTGAACTATTTCTCTTGCTACTTACCAATCATCCATTCAGATTCAAAGAGTCAGTCTTGACTTTCATCTATTTTTGGCTTAATATTGCTTAGAATTTTACAATGTGTAAATAACATTACAAATACTTATATTGATAACAGAAACAAAACAATGAATGATTCCAACCATCATTATGTGGAAGGTTCCACTTATTAAACTTTGCCTAGTATATGTTCATGCTTTATGTGAATGTCTCAGAAGGTTTTTCAGTATCTATTCCCACAGTATGGAGAGCTTTTATCACAAACCAATGTTGGATTTTGAAAAATGCTTTTACTGAATATATTGATGAGATCATGTGATTATTTTGTTTAGTATGTGAATATGTTGGGAAAGCATTGTCTTAAAATTTTAACATACGGAAATATTGGCTTATCATCTTACACAATATTTTCATAGTTTTCCTCATTAACTAAGAACCATTTTTAGTCCCTCTTCAATCTTTTTTTTTTTTTTTTGCAGCACTGGAGATTGAACTCATGACCTCATGCTTGCCAGGCACCCTCTTCAATCTTTGTTTAGACTTACATTATTTTTGTATAATACTTAGCTTTAGCACCCAAATATTAATGTCACAATAATCTAAGCACTGATTAGATATTTTTTCCTCATGTAAACTAGCTTGTGGGGATGGCCATTTTTTCATTTGGTATGTTAGGAATTAAAATGAGGAAGACTGAATCACCTTTAGTATGATTTCTGTAACATATGATGGAGAGAAATCACCTTAAGTAACACAAATATAAACATCACTGTATTTAATGCATTAGTTCAGATATTGAGAAGGTGGAAAATCTCTATTGAGTGAAAAGATATAGGGGCTCATACAATGTTTTCAGAAATGTGGATGGAGCAAACCTAAAATGTGCAGAAGGGATAGTCATTTTATAATACACTTGTGCTTCTCGTTATGATTTATTTAGAATAACAAACCACTTTAGAGTAAACTTGTTATACTATAATGTTGAATTTCTATGCAAAATGAAATTCCATTGACCTAAGGGTAAGCTGAATTGAAATACTAATAATTTTAGTAATGTCTTTGCAGGGAATAGATGAAGTCTTCGAAGGTATCCTAGGTGTGTCATGAATAGTGCAGAGCTTAATTAGGTATGCTGAATTTAAAATTCCTCCCAAAGATTTTACTGTTTTAAAATGGAAGCAAATATTGTATTTTTCTCCACCACTCCATGTAGCCCTCCCACAAAAATGAAATTAGACAGCAGCACATTCCACTTCATCAGTGCAGCCAATTAACTGGCCGAAGGTGTCTGCTTTGTGTCGTTTTCAGAAACAATTGTATCATTAAATCTCTGAAATTGTAGTGTCAGCAGAAATAGAGCAAATAGCTGCCAAAGGGAGAAAAAACTATGAACAGTACAGCTACTTTGATGTCTTCCTGCCCTCCTTTCCAGTGTCTATTGCTGAACAAGCTATAAACAAAATGTGGGGCAGCAAAGGCTGGAATGTGACTTTGTTCTCCCTTTTTGGGAACCTTGCTTACTGTTTTCTTTTGCTCCCAATTGACACCTGAGGTGAACTCCCCTAAGCAGTGTTTCAGAGCACTACTCCTATGTGCTGCCTCTGGTTTTCTCCAATTACTGTTCATTCATTGAAAACCCCTCTCTCCCTCTTTTTAAACTTTGTTCATCTAGTCATTCAACAAATACCCATTGAACTCAACTCTTGTGCCAGGGATAATTCCACACTGCTAAAATACATCAGTGAACATCATATAAAAAATCCTAGGTACTGAGTTTACTTGGAGGTGATAGAACAGACAGTAAGGTGGATGCATAATAAATCTTACAATTATGTAAAATGTTAAAAGGAAGCACAAGAATAGAGGAAAGGAAATGCAGAGTTAAGTGAGTTCCAGTTTTAATTTGGGTAGGCAGAGATTTGGAAGAATTTTAATGTTATCTTTAGAGGCTCCTTGCCTGCTGGTTAGAAGCACAGACTCTTCACCAGAAAGTTGAGGTTTTTATTGCAGCTTTGTCACTTACTTGCTCTATGACCTAGGGAAACTTACTTTTCTTCTCCTAGTTGCAGTTTTCTCATCTTTAAAGTGGGGAATATGTGAGGGTCTATCGAATTTTATTTTACATGAGGGAATTAGAACAAAGTTTGTAGTATATTTCACATAGTGCATGAGCACATGAGTACTATGTGAATGTAATATCAGTTCAGGAAGTTCATATTAAATCTCCATGGAAGGACATGGTTAAATGTTATGCCTCTATGCTATGCTCCTCTAAGCCATTTACATGCTTTGACATCTTCTCATATAATCTCTGCAAAAAATCTGAAGTCTTTCAGCGTGTCAGAGTATTTATTATGCACTAACTTGTACCATAGTATGCTGCATTTCCTCCCTTCTGAGACATCAAGGAGGATTAAGAGCACACAGTTGACTTAGTTGCAACATTTCAAGAGGAAAAACACTCCCACATTAAATGTACCAATCAATTATATGATGTGTCTTGACTTAAAAATGATTTAAATGGGAAAACAAGTGCATTTTAGAATCAAGGAAAAGTGAGAGTTTGTGTTTATATCTCTCATTACTGCTACTGTGTGATTACTCAAAAACTATGTAATTCTTCATATACTTCTTGTTTAACCCACTGGCTTACACACTGAAAGAACTCAGTATTTACTAAATGACTGAATGAATAACTGCATACTTCTTCAAATAAAAGAATCTATTTGTTTATGCATATTACACAAGATGAAAGAGGGGGATCATAGCTTTTCATCTACTGATGGTTTATCCATTAAAAATTGCATTAAAAAGTAACAATGTATTTTGGGTATCAGTACTCATTCAAAAATTAAAATGTTTTATATCGGATTATAGTGTGTTTAGTTAGAACTGTTTTTGGTTACAAGTTACAGAAACAATTTGGGTTAATGAGAATCCAGGGGGAATTTTCTATAAACATCAAGGACTGACTCTAGAGGCATAGTGAGTACTCAGGAGTAGGATTAGAGATACAACTTTGGCTGCTCTACTTCTGGCATTAAATTTCTTATGAATCACTTCTTACTGGTTAACAAACCGTGCCAGAGTAGCATAAGACAGTCTTTGGATCAAGAACTCAGGGTACAGAGAGAATGTATTGCCTCTGCTCCAGTGTTTGACCTCTCACAGGAGAGACTTAGTAGCCAAATTCTTTTCTTGAAACTCACTGACAGCCTTTTTCCCATTAAACAAGATTCAGTTCATTTTCTTAAAGCTCTGTTAGCTTCCAGAACCTGCCTGAGGAAGTTTGCCCACAATGCCCAAATGGTTTTGACTGTTTCAATTCATGATTTTTTTTGTTGCAGTAACACTCTTCATATATACTGGAATCTGTAATAATCAGTATTTGGTATGAGCAATAGAACTACTGTGATGACATGGAAGAAGGTATTTATTGTAGGGTGTGAGATGGCACAGTTGGAGGTGCTGGGCAGTGGATACAAGGGTGTTGCCTCTTCATCTGGTTTTGAACCTAGAGTTTCTGTAATTTGGCCAGGCTGCTAGTCAAAAGTGAAAGATGATTATTAAATGGAGGAGAGCAAGGACAAAACTAAAACCCATGAGGACTAACTAGGACTCATGAAGGTAAATTAGAACTCATGTTTGTCTGTCACTACCAATAATATCGGTGATACGGATAATCTCTAGTCAGAGTTGGCAAACCACCAAAGACACACATATGAACATAATTCAAAAGTAAAGAAAGCTAAGGAGGATGATCAGCAAAAGCTGAAGGAGCTACATCCCCCAGAACTGTCCTATGCCAATACACTGTGCTTGAAGATTACGGATATCTGCAAGCTGCCCGGGACCCTGATACCCTACGTGCATCTTTATAGAGTAAAAGTGGTCACCATTTCTCTACTTCCCCAAACATGTGCAAATTTTTTTCTGTGCCCAAATATATCTTGAAACCACACAAGAAAATAAAGATATGAAATGAAATTCCAATTTAGCTAAAGTGACACAATAACTTTATTGATTTCCATTGATAAAAGTTTTTGCAATTTACTGAAACATCGGCACAAAGAACACAGAGAAAATTCCTGCGAATATGCAAGGTTGAAAATTTACCATACAAAAACCACAAAGAACAGAATCCAAATCTGCCTCATGTATGAATGTCTGAAAGAAGCCACTCTACTGTTTTTCTCTGCCCTGGACTGAAATAAGGAGAGGACTATTCGAAAAAAAAAAAAAAGACATAGAGTACAATAGATATATAAAAGAACTCAATTTTTGTTTCTAATTTAGTGATTTCCATTTACAAATACATGTGCATAACGCTCTTTCTTTCTTTCTTTCTTTCTTTCTTTCTTTCTTTCTTTCTTTTTGGTACAGGGGATCGAACTCACAACCTCGCACTTGCCAAGCAAGTGCTTTTGCCGCTGAACTAAACCACCGGCTAAATTTCTTTCATTATTTAAAATACAAACAATGTAGAAAATTTCCCTTGTCAGTCAGTAGTAGCTTATTACTCCTTATATCAGACTATTTCATGAAGATCAAAAAAGTCATGATTTTTAATAGAAGAAATGAATGCCCTATCACATTAAATGAAAAAAGTATAAAGATGGTACATGGCACATAAATTCAATAATGTGTAAGAATGTAAGCATACTGATTGTATACATGTTACAGTTTTATAGTAGAGTTAATGCTCTTCACTTTTCTGTTTTTTACTGCTTCTGTACAAAATCATGTGTGCTTTCAAAATTTTTAAAAGCAGATATTCATAGTTAATGGCTTTGCCACAGGACATTAGGCATGTAATGAACTTACTAAGTTGTTTCAATCAAAAACCAACAGAGAAGGACCACCTGATTACCTTATACATCAGAAATGCAAATAGAATATTTGTTGGCACACTTTATGATCTGAGAGGCTATCCAATGACATGATCTGCAGCTGAGAGAAAACATTCAATAATTGAAAAAATTATTCCCCAAACAGTAATATTACCAATCTCGTTTAACCCTAATTCATTGGAATATACATATTATAGAAAATTATTTTTAAAACCTGCTTAACTTTCCTGGAATAAGTGGTAACTTTACAAATAATAAAGAAATGACAGCAAAATGAAATATAACCAGGTCTGATAAAAAGCCACCAGTATACTGTGTATTTATTGTCAAATGTAATTAATGTCATAATAATTTGATGAATCTATGAAAATCATATTTTAGAATATTAGAAAGGTCATACGGGAAAGCTAAAATCAAACTTCGTAGAAATCCCTCTTCCTCAACAAATAGCAACTGATTTCCAGTGTCGTTGACTAGTGTTCTAGATAGTGAGATTAGTAAAATGTTCTTTAGTTTTATCTTCTAAAAGCAAGACTCTGACTCTGAAGAGCTAATAGAGCATACATTTTTTCCATAGAGCAGTCAAATCTTAGGGAGCTAGAAAAGAACTCAGGCCATGTTAATGATGGAGCAAAAGAACTAGGATGATAAGGTCTTCTATCCATAGGACATTTTGATGGGCCAGAGTTGGAATAAACTGCAAAGCTTTAAATCCAAAAGAAATTACCTTATGCTTTTAAAATTCTTTCAAGTAGAACTTCTGTCTTCATGTTAGCTCTATCACTACTGTAATTAAGAAATGATCCTTTTTACTGTGTAGAATTGAATTTATCCCATCTGAAGGCATGTACTCACAGAATATATAATCAAATGTTTTCCAAGTGCATGAAATTCTAAAACCTTACTTCAGTAAGTCATTCTAAGTCTCAAAGGAAAACTTAACAATAGCTATGTTGACTTAATACTGGGAGATAAAATGGCTTTAAGAGATTTTTTCTTCTTTCTGCATAGTTGTCTAAGTTGCTAACAAGTTCCTATGGACAGAGTGAAGTCTGTCTGTCTGTCTCTCTCTCTCTATATATATATATATATAGTGCATTTTAAAAAATTAGTTTCTTGTACTTACTCTCAAATCTTAGAAATATGAAAAAAATGCTCTGCTTCCTCTTTATATTATCTTATTCTACACTCACTGGTGAGAATACACTTTAAAATAATAAGTGTAATTTACTAGATATCATCATGAAAAACAAGAAAATAAAAATAAAAATGTTGAATTTGTGTCTCAGGAGCTACTGATACAGTATTCTGGAATAGCCCCAGGCTAGATGCACATGCTACAGCTCTTCGCATTCCTTACAAGTTTTATTTTTTTCCTAATATGTGTGGGACTAATTGAATCAAGTTTTTCTTTTCTTAATGTTGTTTCGCTTTTAAGATGGATGCATATTTATAGGAACAGAAAGTATCTATTGGGAAATACAGACAATTTTTCTTTTTATTGAATTCTCTTGACCTAGAGGAAAGGGAAGTTTTATAATCAAAGCTGCAGAAATTGTGACTGCAGTGTAATAAGTTCCATGTTGCAAGAATTCGAGGGTTTTTCTTCTCAAAGATATCAGTGATTGGGCTTGGTTCTCTGCAGGATCCCTGGGACTACCATGCAGCGCTCACAGTGAGCCCGTTTGACAAGCTTGGCATTACCTTGAGCTGTAGAAATTTGTGTAGTGGTGTAAAGGAAAGGAAAATGATCAATCACCTTCTTGTACTTCTTGTCTCAGGAGGCTTAGAAAAGAAAAAGTAGTTTCAAATGGCACCTCTTATGACTCTCTTCACCCTTTGCTAATGGAATATTTTTCTTTTCCTTAAAAATTGTCTAAAAATCGCTTAAAACATATGAACTTCATGTGAACTCCAGATTTTCACGTGTTTATGCAGAACAAAGCATCCAAACAAATTGTCATATCGAGTATTCCAGAGATTAGTTTTTAAAAAAATTGATAGCCACTTTCATTCAATCTGATAGTAAATATATAAATGGAAGTCCTGAAAATAGTTCCAGCACTGTAATTATTATTATGAAATGGTAGACCATAAAATGTGGGAATGCATATTATGATAAATTCAGCTCAGATATTCCTCAGCACACCAAATGATATATGTGGTCTGGTACCTTCTGTCAGTCTACTACTATGAGAATTGTATAGCAGTTAACTTCAAGAAAATAGATTGCCTTAGCTGTAAATAAAAATAATTGTCTTTCATCATTGCCCACTGAGCTGAGATTTAGAAAATAGTAACATTTTATAATGTGTTTGTACACACAGATGTATGTGGCATATTTATATATAATGTATATGGTATATACATATATGCATGATTGTTATCTCTGTACCTACTAAATATCCTAGTACAGAATCAATGGATTTGTCATTCAAATTAATTAAATGTCATTTTCAGTGACAACAAAACTCTGGAGACTTCAGTGTTTAGATGGTTCCTACTAAAGTGCTTACTGAGGTTTTGATTCCCATAGTTCCATTCTAGCCTAAGACTTTACATAGACTTTGCTTCAGAGACTCATGTTTCTGATGTTCTGCCCATGATCATAACTCAGGTTGTTCAGAGTACATTTTTAAACTAAAAACAAAAAACATCTTAATGAACCAATATGGGCTACATGCTTTTATTTAGAATTATTATAACATACAACCGTATAAATAATTATATAAAAACAATGAGAGAAATTTTTTCTGATAATAAAATTTACCAGTGATTTTTTTTCATACTTCTCTGCATTTCTTAAAGTTTCAAAAAGTTCTGTATAACTTACATAATTAACGTTATTAGTAAAACCAAAATATAAGGTAATTCAAGACATAAAGTAGTTGGGAAATCAACTGTAAATCTTATTAAGAACTGGATAGAAACAATGGCAACCTAGGATAAATAACTTTAACAGTACAGTTTGATTTATGAATGACTAATATTTTATTTAGTAGTTTGAGACTTTAGATCTATAGAGAACATTTGCTGCTCTCACATCAGCACATTGATGCCATGCTTAAAAACTGGCATTCAAAGTTAGGCAGTGAAGTGTGACAAATTATCAATCTATCAGTAACATGCTACTGTGGATGGGCTTATGAGATCTAATAGTGTGTGATAACAAATACTCAAATTTGGGGTTTGGCTCATTGGAATATTTTATAATTCATTTATTCTTATCATGTATTTCAAAATTCTATATTATTAAAGTATTCTAAACTATTTTTAGTTATGAAATATGATCCATTTATTCTTACCAAGTGTATTTTACAGTTTTATATTATTAAAGTATTTTAAACTTTTTAGTTATGAAACCAATTCATTTACATGAATAATATCAAATTATTTGCAACTTTACTACATTTAAGCCCCTATTATAATCAGATGCCTAAAATATCCATGTCAGTATAAGAGGTCTTCTTTTAGGCCATTAACAGTTTACCCTGAATTATCTGACAACTTGTTAATAAGGAACACAAAGGAGGTTCCACATTTGGTGTACAATTTTTGAAAAATTTGTAGTCAAATATGGTAAATTGTTTTTCTGTTTTGCTTTGTTTTCTACTAATGTTTTTAGCATAGCAAAAGCAAACACATTTATCTAGGAGAATATTTATTTATCTAATCTAAATACACATTTATCTAACATAAGAATATGTGTTGGGGTAAATGTTTGTTTTTGAATAATTGCTCTCTGTATCCCTCAATATGAAAACAAAATTATGTGAAAACAATTTTTGTTTGTTTTATAAAATTTTAATACGTTAACCTGTGAATTTTATATTCACTTTTATAAGTTGAACTAATGAAAACCTATTTTTTATGAGACTGTTACTGTTCTCATCAGTAATCTATTTAATGGTGAATTTTTTTCCCAAACCAAATTTCTCCTTCATTTGTTATTTTGGAATATCAGGCAGCAGTTAATTATTATTTAATATGTTGTATGCCTCAGGTTGAAAATTTACTTAACTTGTGTGTTCAGTTATTTCAGAAGTATCGCTATTGTGTTTTCAAAAACATAAATATTTTTGATGCTATTGAGTTTTGTTTAAAGCTTTCTTAGCAACTAAGAAATTGAGCAAATTAAAAATAAACAAAGGATGTTGCTTAGTGGTTTACAATTTCTTATTTATTAGTTAGGGTTAATGATTGTGTATATATCTGAGCTAGTATGTCCTTTCTTACAGTTTAGCTTTCCATGAATTGAATAAAAGTATGATCAGAATGAGAATTTAAATGCTGCATTGTACAGTATAAATGTTTTCTACTGTCTTAAGTATATCTACAATCTTGCTTCTCTGGCCACTAAGCCAAAGTATCAATATATTCTGACCACCGTGTTAGAAATTCCATCTACTACTAATTTCTATTAGTTCATTGAGAAAAAAACAGGTTTTTGCTTATATTGTTTGATCAATTTTTCATACCTATATCTTAGAATCTGAACGCCTACTTTGAAGATAACAAAACGCAAAGTACCACTCTTACTCTGCTATTTTGTTTTGAAATTTGCGTCATTGTTTTTATAGTTTTTGTCTCCTTAAAATAAAAAATAAATAACAGACAAAAAAAAGTTCAGTTTTAGGAATGATTCAATCTGCAGCATAACCTGTATTTTACTAAGTTAGATGCAAAGTTTGAGAAGCACCAATCCAGAATATTTCTCCATTTTGCACTGAGCTTCTTTGAGAAGTGGCAGGTTACAAACTGGCATCTAGAGATTCCTGGTCCTGAATATCAATTTTAACACATACTAGTGAAATAGTATGTCATGTAATCAACCTGAATCTCCCTCCTAAATGGCATTAATGGAAATATCCACTATAAGTGGTTGTTAGAATCCTCATTTATGTAAATTACAGATGGGTATTTTGTATGAAAATATTACATATATGTTAATGGTACATGAAATCAAGTTTGCCTTGTTAAATTGAACATGGTACTGTTAAGTTAGATTCAGATGCTTAGAACACCAAGCAAAGACTTCTGGAAGTCATGCTGAAAGTTAGTGAGGTACCATTGTTGGTAGAGTATTTCAAAATCTTGAAGCAGAGCTTGTTTTCAAAATCTAAAAATGGTAATTCAAAGAAACCTTAAGTGCTTTTTCAAGGCAGGAATGCCCAACAGAGAATTCTTCATCACAGTGGATTCTGGAAGAAAATTTACTCCATTTGGTTTCTTTAAAGAGTTTCTTTAGAATGATGCACATAAAACAGCGCAAACAAAGGTCTTCTAACGTCAAGCCTGATCAACTCAGTCAACCCCAGAATCAGTGTAATGAGAATTGTCTCAGACAGATACAGTGTATATTCTTTTAACAATACTAATAGCAGCAATATTAGCAGTCTAATTATTCGTCAACCTAAAAATATAATTTTTCATTTTTATTGCTATGAAGTCAGAGACACCTGATTATTATAGATTATTTTTGTAATGAAATGAATCAATTTTCTAAAAATTAACATATTAAATTTTTTGTTCAAACTGTCAAGAAGATATTATAAGGTTTTATTAAAAACTACACTAATATTGGTTTAAAATTTTTTCTTACCAAAAAGAAAGAAAATGTCGGGATATTTTAATAATTGAAGATTCTTCTGGTATAAAGTTGTATATTGATGAATTCAATTTACGAATGCTTTATTCCTTCTCTTTAGAGAAGAGATAGTCAATTCAACTTCCAGCTTTATAAAGGGCTCTTATATTTTATAATTTCATAAGAGTGAGGGAAGAAAATTTAGAAGTTATGAAGTGTTTGCTTTGCTTAAAGAAAAACATGGATCAGTATGTCAGCCCACTTTAAATGTTTTCAGGTTCTGCTAGCCTAGTTCAATGAAATATAGCCTTTCAATTTATTTTTAATTTCTCTTAAAATTTCACAAAAGCACATCCTCAGAATTATTTTTTTCCTTACAAAATAGCAGCTCTTCTGATCTTTCCCTGTATAACCAGTCTTAAAATCATTTTTGGTTAATTGCTGCTACAGTTTAGGTATTGAATGTCCTCCTAACACCCACATATTAAAGGCTCTGTCCAAAACCCTTGGCACTGTTAGGACATCATGAAACCTTTAAGAAGTGATGCCTTGTGGGAAACCTTCAGGGCAATAGGGATGTGGCCTTGACAGTGATAGTGGGATCCTACCCGCTTCCTAGACACAAGATGAACAGTTTTGCGCCATAACACTCCCACCATGAAATGCCACCCCAGCCCACAGCAATGGGACCCATTGACTATGCACTCAATCCTCTAAAACTTTGAGCCAAAATAAACATTTGTTCTTCCTAGGATGATTATCCTTATTAATGAAAGTAAAACAGGGCTGAAATAGTCACATTTAAACTGAGTGACATTTTTTTTCACACAGTACAAAATGATCAGAATTAATTCACAATATTCCTATATTTTAAAAATCTATATATGAACATATAAATATTCTGCAATGCAGAATTTAAGGACAAAACTCAATATCTGCCATTTGTTAAACTGCTAACAGTTATTTTCAGTGTTACACTGGCGGTCTAAGTTATTCAGTGGATTCTGTCCTTCCTCCTCGTTGTTGCACCTCCATCTCAGTACACCTGTTAGGTGTTAAGTGTGCTATGTTCGTGGTCTCACACTACCAAGGAATGAAGTCTCAAACCCAAGGTAGAAGTTGGGAGAGTTTCACTGGGAATAAGAAGAAGGACTGCTCCTGGATTTCCAGGAAGGGTCAGGGGTAATTTCTACAGCAAAATCACAGTGGGTCAAATTACAATTAACCTATAAGATTACAAGTATAGCTGCTTAGCTAATAATGATCCTGTAGGATACTAGTCATATAGGAAGGGTATATGAAAAAAACAATATATTTTGGGGAATGAATGGGTCCAGATTTTCTAGTTTCCCAACTGGGGATCTGACGCTACCTGGATTCACTGGACCAGGTAGTGCTAATTACAGTATAATCTCAAGTTACTGTTTATCTCTTAACTAGCCATTCAGATCTTTTTGCATCTCCATCTTGTAGTGTTGCCGTTTTTAGATTTTCCTCCATTCGTGATTCTGATGTCTTTGTTCTGACTTCCTTAAGGACCAGTACCTATCTGACTATGTATTAACTTTTATCTACATTAGCTGCCTATAAAGGTATTACCAAAAATGATTCTAATAATTTATGATATCACTAACCATGTATAAGGGTTCTCTCTTTGTCCCAACCAACACTTCTTGTCTTTCATCTGTTTAATAATAGCCAATCTAACAGATGTGAGGTGACATATCTTTATGCTTTTAATTTGTGTTTCTCTGGTGATTAACAATATAGAGCATTTTCTCATATATTGTATTTCTTTGTAATTTGCTTTTCCTTTTGAGAAATGTTTATTCAAATCTTTTGCCCACTTTTAAATAGCTTTTTTCCTTGTCATTGAGTGGTTTGAATTCTTTGTATATTTTGAATACTAGCCCGTTATCCACTATATGTTTTGTAAATATTTTCTCCCATTATATGTATTGTGTCATTTTGTGTGTTTTTTCCTTTGTTGTGCAGGATTTTTTTTTTGCGATAAAACCACTGTCTATTGTTTGCTTTTACTTCCTGTGCTTAAGGGTTATATAGACTTAATTGTTTTTTCCCAGACACCAGCTTAAGTAACCATATCAATATTTTATTGCGAGTTCACAGCTAAGAAATCCTTTCCTGATAGCAACTTGTTACTTGGGTTTGCTCAACTTCTTTAAGTTTAAATGTGTCTACTTCTTAGTCCTTTAAGTGTATCACTTTCCCATGACATTTTGCCTAGTGAAATTTCAGACACAGAACCAGTGGTACCAATGTGCAAATTGGTGTATGTGTTAATTGCCATCTTGTCTCCTCAAACGCGTACTTATTTTTAATTGATTTGTGAATATTTTAACTCTAAGAAAATTTCTCTAAGTGAGGATTACAAACATGGCAAAGTTATAGATTAAATTTTGACAGGGAAAATTGATACATTTCTTTAATTAAAGCTTAACTGTTAATGCAAACTTATCAACTTGCCCCAGATATGTGTTCTAAAATCACTATTAATTCTAGGATTGACAAATAATTTCAGGATAATAAGTTATCCTTAGTTTAAAGCATAAATAGTCAGACTTGGTTATCCTGTAATCTCTTGACTCAGGCAACAATACTATTCTTCAATACAGCTTATTTTATAACTAGGTTTAGCTCACATTTGTTTCTCTGTGATTTTCTTCAGTTTTACTTTTGCATGCAATTAGGATGTGCCACCATTGCACTATTTTATCATGCATAATCTTTTTATGGGTTTGTCATGCATTAAACTGTCTGCAGGATGTTCATATTGATGGTTGCAAAGTATGCTTGCTGGTCTTTCAAAAAGTGATCAAATATTTAATGAGGTTTTGGTGTGAGCTCATTGGAAACACTAATTTAATAACCCTCACATGAATTGCTATGAGCATAAATTTTCCTCACTCTGTCTTTTGATATGAATGAATTTTGAATTCCTGGGACATAATTTTCACCATACTACTACTTCTATCATTATATTTAAGATCTGAGTAACGCTAATATACATCTTACCTGATAAATCATCTTGACTTTTTGACATATTCATTTCAAATTTAAAATACATCAAAGAATAATGTGACTTTATTATTAGGTAAAGATTGGAAGATTTAACCCATATAGTGTAATATTTTTGCCTTATAGTTAGTCATTTTAGTAAGGTACTTGAATCTATGTATTAATGTATTTTGATGACAGTAGTTTAATAGACAAGTTAAATATAAATTTCAACCAAAATAGAACAACAATTTATATATGTAATTATCATCGCACCTTATTCCATTTTAATTTTTAATAAAAATAGAGTCGATTATATTCTAAGGGCGAAAGATTATGTTCCTTTTCATCCCACCCCCCCATCTAAAGCCCATTCAAAGTCTCCCTATTGCTTTGATTTGAAATGAAGTCCATAAACCAACATTCTCCAATATTGAATGTAGTCTTGTTCTGTATCCAACATACTCTCATTTATCTTGTCTTTGAAACCATATTATATTTGTTTTTCCATTTTCTTCTATGCCTTAATTTCTCTCATTGTCTTTGCAATTCTATTTTGACTGTTTGCTGCACCTGCTTCTCATTCTAAATTTACAGTTCTTTCCCCAACCCTTAATTTGGCCAATCAATGCCCTTCTAACTCTTCATGTTCCAACTTAAATATTATTTACACAAAGAAGTTTACTCTAGTGTTTTTGTTACCACTATCTTGTTTAGACACTTATAGCAGTTCTTGTTTTCTGTTGGAACAGTTATTATAGTTGTAATTGATTGCTTAAATGGTTATTAGCGTTGCTCAAAAACTATTAGCATACGGTCAATCACAGTGAGGGCAAACCTATGGCACACGTGCTGCAGCCGGCAATTAGTTATCACTGAAAGCTCTAAGATTTGGTTCACCATCACAGGTCTATCATTTTACTAAGGTTACATGAGGTTTGAGGCTATCTACCTCACTTTACTGAATGTCTAAATTTTATTTACTACTATATAAATTTTGGCAAATGAAACAATACAGGAGAAAAAGCTCTGAGTACTACTTTTCCCTAGTAGTAGTTTACAAGGAAGCCTGAAGAGAAAACAATACAATGCACATTTTAGTGATATTAAGATATGGAGTCTGTTTTAGTGTTGAATGCTTTACATGATAGTAATCCAAATTTGTGCTAACAGAAAAGAGTTTAAAGCATCAAATTATGCATCAGATTTTATTAAAAATGTCTTACCATGCACATGACAAAGCAATTGCCTAAATTTTTTTTTGATGGTTTCCTAACCTTTTAGGAAGAAACCAAGCTAAGCTTTGCTTTTTTTTGATTTTTGTATTAATAAAACTTAGTGTGATTAAAAGAGAGGATTCTGAGCTTACATAGTCAGCTGTTTTTTCCCCTTCAGCTGTAGGAATTACTGACTTAAGCAAATCTGAGACATTATTTATCAATATTAAGTGCAGAATGCTTCAACAGCTAGTTCATCATAATGCAATTTATATGTGTTACTGGAACCATTTATAATTCCACTTGATTTTTAGACATCCTTTGCTAAAAGCTTTTTGAGATGTAAATTATTCTTTAAAAAGTCAAGAGTTTGGAACAAAAAGCAGAAATGTATACCATGTAAAGATTTTAGAATCTCAATCAACAGGCTACTTACTGATCCACTAAAATGTCAGATAATGCATTTTTGGCATTTATATTAGAATTTTCGTGAGAAATGACATTTTGCTGCTAGAAGTAATTCACTGGAAAAATATTTTTTTTTAGTTTGGCACTAATTGAACTGAGTAGGTTGATGATACTCTGAATTAAATTAGGAGGGGAAGCAAAAAAAAAATATCATTGCCAAGCTTTTTCTCACAACCCTCAGCCTCACACGCTGTTCTAGTTCCTAATTATTGCACATCTTTAGCTATTCCTTGTGATCTCTTAACTTGTCATTATTGTGTAAAATTGTATTTATTGTATAGTCTTTATACTTATGAGTAAGAATGGAAAAACAATAATTTAATATTTCTCACTGCTTTCATGACCTTACATACATTTGTTTAAAACAAAAACCTTAATGGTGAAAATTGATTTTATATTGTTTGGCTCTCTGTAACAACAAATATCGCAAGAAGAAGAAAACATACTTCTTTGAATTCTTCAGTGTGTTTCTCCCTGAAAATGATATAATCTAGAGACTGGCTAAATTAGTTTGGTGATTGAGTTTGTGAAGTGAGCTTCTAAAGAACACCCACAGAATCTGTCATTCATAAGAATAGTGTGCCTCACATGTATAATGAATTTCAGATGAACTTATAAGTTAAGTGAATTTCTGATATGAAATCTAAAGCAATAACAAGCTGTAAACCACAGCATGAAATGATCACTAGCACATCAGCACAAAAAAGGCTGTTAAGTGCAGTTGTTTGCAAGCTTGAAGAGATAGAATGAGAAAGTAATTACAGTTTCAGAGATGGATTAATAATGCATGACAGCTTAGGTAGGCACTGTCCCCTGCTCATCCTTTTGAATCATCATACAGTAGCTCATGCTGGTGGCTTGCCAACAGACACAGTGTACTTTGCCACATTTATTTCTGCTTTGCTGAAATGAATAATTCCTTAAGTGTTGGTCCTATGATTCTAAAACAGAAGAAGAAAGAGGAGGAGGAAAAGAAGAAGAAAAGCAACACTAATACTGTTGAGGGCCTGACCCATAGTTCTCAGAAGTCTAACTCCTACTTGCAGATATGACTGGCATGACCATGGAAGGCAAATATTGCTAGAGGATGATGACAACATATTTTTCCTATGAATTTGGACAACAGTATGTTAGGTTAAAAATTATTCCCATATAGTCAGCTCCTGTACAGTAAGCAAAAGTCCTATAATGAAATTCTGGCAGGAGAGATATGAGGGGTTCTACACTTAGTAGCAGGTTGATTTTCTGACTCAGTACTGGTAAATCAGACAGAACCTTAGGACAAACTTTGTAAGTTAGTTTCACCCAATATAGAGAAAGCCAAGCAATAGAACAGGTACTACAAATTTGTAAAGTGACTAAAGAGTTGAATTCTGATGAAAATAGAGCAACAAAGAAGAGGTTTTTTTTGTTTTTGTTTTTGTTTTTGTTTTTTAAAACTGTAACTCAAAACTGCCACAACTATCTTGAAAATTAGAGAAATTAAGCTGGAATTTAGAATACATTAACCAAAAAGTATTAAAAATCAGTATTATATGTCACATATCCCACAACCTGAGTGAAAGGTGAAATTTTCAGTTTAAAGAACTGTTAAGAGTTTAAAGAATCTTGAAATGTCTCAAAGAATCTTGTAAGAGGATATACACAACCATTTTGCAGGTTACAGTGGGACTAAATGGGACCATTTCAAAAATATTTGTTTTTTACTTTTGCTTGCTTCATTCCTTGTTATTTTTCCTCAGAATTCTTGTTAACTTTAAAGTTATAAAGTAAGTTGCATTGTTATTGGATATAAAAATCATGTTTTTATCTGCTTTCAAAATTCAAGATTTAGCAACTGTAGTTTCTATCTTCTAATTATGTTCAGTCACAGCTAACTTTTTTAAGTTCTGTTAGGATATCTTACATGATTTATTAGTCAAAACTCTCTGTGTTTTGACACTGGTAGTCAAACTGGTACATTTTACTTTCCTTGCCCATGCAGACATTCAGATCTGCAAAATGTGCTTGCCAAAATGAATTTTAACTTAAAAGTGCTATTGTGGGATTGACCTCTGAGAGAATATAAAACTAAAATATTGTATTAATATGCAAGCTTTCAAATTTTCCTTAAAAAGTGGGATCTAATTCAAATATAATTTTAAATGACAGTATAAAATTTGGTTGACTGATTAAATTAGATAACATTTTCAAGAACAACCCCAAACTCTTGTTTTTCAATTGAGGGGATGCCCCGACTTTAAAAATTCCCTTATGCATCCTACTTTCTATTTTTAAAAATTACTGTTTATATACAGCTCAAAATATGAAACTCCATAGCAGGTCTCACCAGGGAAGTAAACCTACTGCGTATGGGCTTACATTTTCTAAATTGTGTATTGTATTAACAAACTAATAGGAACCTCTGAACAAAAAAAGAGAATGTACTTGCTTTATAAATGCTTGAATGTGGGGTTTTTGTTTGTTTATTTTAATATTTAGAGACTGTTTAAAGGAGCTGTTGGCTTAGGTTTAAGGCCTATAATTAAAACACTTAGTATACAATGTAAATTGTTAGCCTCATATCCATCTGGGAAATTATTTTGGTGTTGTTGAATCTTGGCTTGTCTTGAAAACATTGTAACTGCAATGCTAAGATTTTTTTTTAATTTAGATCAATGTTACTCATATCTTTGATATAATTGCTGTGAGTAGAAGGTGTGGGAAAATATAAGTGTATGGGAGAAAAGCATCTAATTTAATATTTTGAGAATTGTGCTGATCCAATAGAAAACTGGCTTTTTTATACAAAACATTAATTCTGGAAAAAAATCAGACCAGCTAAAATCTTTCACAATAAAAAGAATTTAAATATGGATCAAAGACATTTTTTGCTTCTGTTTCTATTTGTTTTGTTTTATTCATCCAATATTACTTAATGTTTGATAATGTGAATCATAGTATGTAAACCACTTTAACGAGAGCCATTCTGTTAGGATTTCCTCAGTTATTTAGACTATAAATAGTATTATCTTCTGTTATTATCACTACACTTGTATGCTTCAAAATGACAAAGGCCCTTGATGATTATATATAAGATGTGTTTGTTTGGTAAATTATTGAGAATATGATGCAAATTTTTTCATTATAAAATTGTGTACAGAGATTTTTATCAGACAAGTGTGCCGTGTAGTATGTAGTGCTCAAATAATGGTGATTTACTTCATTCTCATTCTGTTTCTGCTCTTTTTCTGTCCATTTTTTGAACTGCCTTGATTTGGTTCACTTCAGAAAACTTAGCTTTGTCACCAATTTATAGAGAAAGATATTATTTAGTTAGTTATGTATTATATTGAAATAGTACTTGCCTTGAAAGTCTGAATTATATGAAAACTATTAAGGAGTTTGATTAATTATAGTAGTTAAATAAATTATATAGATAGATACATATATCCATTGTATATTAAAACCTATAACCATTGTGTATTTGATAAACTTGGGACTTTCATAGGGAAATGGATGCAACTTGAGACTATACTCATTAGTGAAATAAATCAGACTCACATATGTGTATATTGTATTGTCTCCCTAGTGTAAAAACTGAAAGAGTAATTAAGATCTAAAATTTACAATAGATATTGTGAAAGTGAAAGGGAAAGAAACTGCTCAAAAGGAAAGAACAACTGGGATAGGGGAAAGCAGAAAAGAAAGAAGGGAATAGGAATATTTATATATATATATATATATATATATATATATATATATATATGATAGATAATTTTGCTACTAATATCTGTTAGTTCATCAAAAAGTACAGGTTGTGTTTCATTGATTTTTAAATTATTCTTTCATGCCTATATCTTGTTATCTGACCAACTACTTTGAAGATAACAATATGCAATATATTAACCATTGTTAATCACCTATTATTTTGTTTTGAAATTTTTTGTTTTTATTTTTTTCATTTTAAAATTTAAAAAAATCTCAAAAAAGAACCTTCCAATATTATGTGCAGCCCACATTTTATGTTAAGCCATTTCTTATTTTCTTTCAAATTTACGGGGTTTATCTAAAGTCAAAAGAGTTTCTGATGATAGTACCGTATCATAAATCTTAAGGAAACCCAGAGGACAATATTATGAAATGGAGACAGCATGAAACTGTCCTGAGAAGGAATCAGCTCTGTAAATATACTGCTATAAATGGCATAAGCCACTAGCTAGCAGCTGAACCACTCTCTGGGGATCAAACAGCTTGAGTACAAAATTGGTAGAGGCCGCAGGAAGAGAGGTTAATTCTTCTCTGTAGGTCCATGGGGCCTATCACTGTGCTCTGTAGAACTGTAAAGGACTAATGTGGGAATGGATGTTTTATTTTTATCCACACAAATTATCTATGTTGGGGGAAAGTTTAAAGAGAAATTTAATGCTAAATGAGTACTACAAGTGTTAATTTGAAAAATTATCAGCAACATGTGGAAATACAATGTAAATATGCATTGTTTGGAATTTGTAGAAAATTAGTTTTGAATTATTGCCATGTTATATATAATGAATAGAAAAATTAAAAAGTGTTATTTAATAATCTGCTTGTTTCACACTCATATTTATAGTTTCATATGGCCACTTGTAATCTCAGAAGTGGTAAGAATATTGGTGGATATAATAGACTCATGGTATTTATTATGCTTGGTACTAGAATTTATAAAAAAAATACAAATTTCTCCTGTTCGTGAGTTAAGTTTGTCTCATACTTAATATGCATGCATGGTTTTCAAAAAGATTTCCAAAATCATGGTATCTATGATTGACCTTATTTTAAAAACAAACATTCCTGGGATGAACCAGGAAAGCTCAAGTGATAAAATCAAGACAAACATAATTAACACAATCATTCTGACCTCCCATATAAAAATGAATCAAAATTATATGTATACTCTAATTACAAAAATAAACTGCATATGCATACATTTCAATGTCAAGTTGGTATTGATCTGTCTTTTACAGATGTTGACAAATCTTTTCTACTCTCTCTCATACCATGCCTTAAATGCTTAGATGCATTTTAATAGCCAAGTAGTGAGGTTAGGCTGCAAAATGTTGTCTTACCCTATTATGGGCCCCAGAAAAATTTATGTACAAAGTCCTTAAATATTAGAGCACCCTACAAATCTGAAAGGATGCATTTAATATTAAAGCATGTGATATTATCAAAAGAGATCATTTAGAATTGAGGCACATAAATTCTAATCCTGTTTCAATTCTTTACTTAAAAACATAATGGTTGGTGTATTGGACATTGTACAATGTTGATCCTGGTTGCTCTCTTGAAAGTATCCATCCTTGGCTTTTGTCCTACTACATACTCATGACTCTCTGTGTATCTATCCATCTTTTATCGTTATCATCTGTCATGCATTTATAATTTGTCACTGACAGTATTAAAACTATTGAATATATATTCCAGCCTTCAGCTGTCTCTCAAACTTCAAGAATATATTTCCGATTGCCCAAGAGTAATCTCTAATGGCTTGTGATATTGCAAACTCAGTTTTCTATAACAAATCTAAACTCATCATTAATCTCCTTTCACTGAAATGTTTTCTTGCTTAGCATTTTCTTGTCTTTACTATACTTCTATTAATCCAGGATAAAAATCTAAAGTCAACTTCTCTACTCTTTAACTCTCACCCTCCACATCTTATAAAGGGACAAATATTACTATTCAGTGTCTAAAATATTTGGAAGTTTTTCCCTTACATACCATCATTTTCCTGGTTTAGAACTCCTTTCATGCATTAGTGTTATAATTCTCTGTCTATTCTTTATACTCCCAATGTATCTTTTCCTCTACAAATGCATTTTGTATATACCTAACAATTGATATTTCTAGGGGTTATCATTGTAATTCTCCTAGTACATAACATTTTTAATTTCTCCTGTACTTGAATAGTAAAATGCAACATTTTAAGCTGATACCAAACCTACTTTTCATATATCTTTTATTTAAAAGCTTCTTTCTCCATTTCTAAAATCTATTCTCAGCAGCACCTCTTGAAAGTCCTATTCAAATCTGAGGTCCAAGAAGGTATAACTTGAGGGGGTGACTCATTTTATAAGCCTGTAAAGACAGTGCAAATAGAGAAGGCACATGTTTCATCCTTACTGGTAATCCAGATCTCTTGAACTACCCTTTGTTATTCAGAACAGCTGACAGGTATGAGTCTATTTTCTGAGATAGATAGGAGTCTGACTTAATGCATGTGTATTTATTGTTATCAATAATGTGTTTTTTACAAAAAACAATGAAATGCTAGTGAATTTTAATTTTCATAAAATCACAATGTAAGTCTTTCACATCTGCTGCTGAACTTTAGCACAAATGCAGCAAAATTTCTTTTACCAAGGTTGGTGGAATTTCAACTTTCAATTTCCTTAAGTGATTTTCTTGGTGACTTTCTACGTTGATTTATTTTTATTGTCTTTCCTGACTCTTTGTCTTATATTTTTGTCAAGCTCTTATATATAAAGTTCATATGTTTTAGAAATAGGTAATTCTTTCTAGTTATACAAATACATAGAATATGATTGTTATTATCTATTCATTTCCATATCAGATAAATGGTATAATCAAATCTGTTTTAAGAACTTTAATGTATACTTTTGATAACTTTTAATACAAATTTTACAAAATACCTGGTTGGAATTTCCTTTTAAAAATCAATTTCTATTAAAACAAAAGTGGAAAACAGCTATATATACAACATCATATCAGCAGTAATCAATACCTCCATATGCCTATAATACTAAAACACTATTTTAATTGTATATATGCTTACTTTATAAAAAATAAAATCAATCCTAAGACATCAATGTTCTTTACAAAATAGTCTGAAATGGATGTGCAAAAGTGAATAGCTCAAATGTACAGAAAGAATTGACTTTGTCTTTCTACATCAATGTTGGCACAGGAGTATGTAATAAAAAATCAATTATAACATAAAATATCATAATAGGCATTCAAGGCTTCTCTCGTCAAATGACAACACAAAAAATAATCTGACTACCAAGTATATTCCATCTCACTAGACTATGAGTATTTTACCTTCCTGTAAGTAGGAACAAATATCCGAGGTAGTAGCGATGAGACTAAATAAGACCTTATTGATCACTATGTGAGGAATCTGAATAACTACCAGGACCAGATGTATCTATATATGTTGAAATCAGGAAAAGACAGAAAATAAGGGTGATAAATACAACTGTGGCAACTCCCCCACTGGCTAGTCTTGACAATTTTGTTCATTTATCTCCTGTCATGCTATTTTGCAATAGCATTTTACATTATCAGGATTACTGTGAGTGGTTAATTTTTTAAAGATAGAGCAGCATACCATGATTAACACAGTCACACTTATATTTTACTAGAGTGAAATATAACTAAATGTAGGAACAATACAATACTACTTCTATAAATAGTCTGATAAAAACAGTATATGTTTAAGTTTTCAGTTTTTAAAGTAGTTTTATATGGCTTAATTTTCATTAGATTCTCGTAACAACTTGGTGCCTCACACACAGTGAGTGCTCAATAAATAATTCAATATATAAACGTGTGAATGAAGGAGTCCAGTGAAATAGGCAGTTCGACTGCATTTGCCTTGATTTTTCAGAAGAAGAAATTGAATTTCAGAACAAGAGAGGGATTTTCTGAAGGTTGCCTAGATAAGCCAAAACTAATGTGCAAATCTTTCAGGCCTTCAGCAAATGTATTTGTGTTCATTTTGCAACTACCCTTAGTCAAGTACATGTAATTATGGGCTTCTTTATTTCCTTCATAGTCAGTGTGAATATCAGCCTTGAGCTTGTGAGATGGCACTGTGAAGGCTAAATATTTTTCCAATCAGTTAAGAATATTAAGAAGGACAAAAACACACATTATAAGTAATTGCCTGTGCCTTGCATTTGGACGGAAAAAGGGAAGACTAAAGTTTTAGTACCAAATATAAAGCACAGCATTACATACATAAAGCAAAAGCAAAGTAAAAAGTAAAAATATACACACATAACTCAATATAAATATACCAATTTGAATATCCAAAACTGGATCTTGCATCCACTTTCATAAAAGAAGGATTTTGCAGCCAAAACTAGTTCCCATTTGCCACACCCACTTCTTCAGTAACAAAGGGAGTTTTGAAAGTTGAGGTACAACAGGTGACTGAAACAAGCAATTGATTGCAAAGTTATTTTGGACTCAGCTGTTCTATTTTCAGAGTAGCAACCTATTAATGGATAGATCATCTTTTCTGTCTTTTGGGTTAAAGAATTGTTCAAACTTGTCAAAATTCTAGCCTAGCTGTCCCACATGTTATGACAGTATTTCAAGGATGTCTGCTTAGGAATGTGTAAGTATACCAAAGGTTTATTGACCAATAGGAGACGAGTGAACTCCTGACAAAAGCTTTAGAGAACAGTGGGATTTGCAGAAATGCTTTCTCCAAACATCTGGGAAAGGTCCAAATTTTCATTCTTCTTCTCCCTTAAACACACACACACACACACACACACACACACACACACACACACAAATTTTACTCTTTTTAATTCTTAGTATATACTTTTCATAGAGATATTACTTTCTCTAACATTTTGTTTCCTAAGCCTATGACTTATTTGCACACAGTTTCTCAAGAACTTTAACAGATTGTATATTTGTTCACTAGGACAGGCATGTTTAATAGTGACGATGTGTATTGTTTTTCCCTTTATGTAAGCTGCTTTGTATCTGAAATCATGTTTGCTATCTATATTTTTGTATCATGATGAGTTTGAGGAATGAATACATGGCATATCTTTTGCCGCACACTAGTGAATAATATTTTCCTTTTGTTGGCTTTTATCTTAAATTCCATGTGCTTCTCATATTATTTCAGTTTCCTTAATTTGTCCCTAAAGTAAAATTGTCTCATATAGATTTTACTACTTATACCATTTTTGCTTGTTTGTTTTTTTTTTTTTTAGTTTTTATACTGCTTACTTGCTCATGTGCATAAAATGAGTAAATGATTATTAAAACACCATTTTACTGATTGGAAAGAATACAGCCTTGATCCTGTGATGTGCCATGGGGTCTCCAGGAGCATCAAAAAGTAGTGAATTCTTTATGCAATATTTCATTAAAACTTTTATGCAATGTTGTACTTTTTGGAACAATAGGAAGGAGAGAAAATCAATGATACCTAGCGATAAAGTGTTAACACATCTCCAGAAAATGTCAGACACTTCAGTTCCCTACAAAGTTGTGTCACCTTTAGCTTGTGCTATTTCTTTCCATTAATACCATTTTACTTCTAATGTATTGTGGGGAAAAAATCAATGCTGAATGTTTGTAGTAAGCATATGTAAAATATTAATATGTATCTGAAAGAGAAAATAGTGTTAATGCTAATAAAGATAAAATTGTCAGAAAAATATTTGCATTTGAAAGAATACTATAATAAAATGGCTTTTTGAAAAAAGAATAATTTCTTCCTTTATATGGACTTAGGAAGATTTGAAGCAATGAAAGAAATGTTGAAAGTCAAGAAAGAAAGAAATGAAGAAAGGCAATGAGCAGAGAAATATGATAAAGATATTTTTCTAACCTCTAATTTCTTTACTTATTTATATCAAAGTATCAAAATAGGGGTGAAAGGTGTCATCAGTGGGTACAACTAGAAAGATGTTGAGTTACTTAGAGTTCCATAGAACTTTTGTCCACATATGATACTGGTAGAGTGTGTCAATGTAATAAAAAAAAATTTTACCAAATGCGTCTAGCTTTAAGATTTTCCCTTATAGTATGATCACACAAGGATGTGTTTATTCATTCACAAAGGTAGTATTTCTTACCAAATTTTAATTACTTTAAAAATTGGAAACCATTTAACTGCTCAGTGATAGAGAAGACTAGTTAAATGAATTCTGTTACTTCTATGCATAAAATGTAATGCAACTGTTATAAAGAATGGTAGGGATGAATTGCTTGTATTTGTAGTAGAAGGTTTTATTATTTTCATGATAACAACTTATTTTGTGAAATAGGGAAAAATTAGATAATTATATTTATAACTGGGATGCTAAGCAGAGACAATACTAGTGCCTCCAGTAACTGTACAATAGAGAACACTAAGATTATATGTGCTGTATCACAAAATAGCTTATGAGGAGGTATTGATACTACAAGAAACTAAATTCAGGGCAAGAGGTAACATTTTAAGAATTTGGAAAGATGCAATGGACAAAAGATATGTTCATGGAAAACTTCTAAGTAATTAAATATTCATTATTTTAATGAATATTGTTATTGAAAAGAACTTAAATGATTAAACTCTAGTTATTAGATTAAACTCTATTACATTATTTTTTACATATTGCATCATATATTTGTAACCTTTTTTCCACACGATGACAGGAAAATGTGAAAAGACTAAAAATGTAGCTTGCAAGCCATATTTTCTTAATAGAACATAACTTTCCTAAGTGTTTTTCTCTTTAGTTTTTATAGCTACTTCTGTTTACCAGGTGATTAAACAGATGTTGACAGACTACCAAACAAAGATAGAGTCAGATCATTTAGAGCTGTAAACTTAAAAATTGTAGTAATTTTGGAGATTACAGTCCATGTATAGTACTTACACAATAGAGCAAGATTGGTCTTTGATAGGATTTATACTGGTGGATACAGGCCAGGTTGGCAAAATTTGATTAAAAATTACTTGATGCATTAGTAAATAAAATGAGAAAATGTGTCAATACTGATATAAATAAATTGCAGCTGTGTAAATACAAGAAGTGTCCAGTGGAGAATGTGTTTTACTATTTGTGTGCAAATACTCCGTGCATTTCAAAATATTCTCAGTTCTGAATTTATCAGCACCCAACTATCAAAACCAGCTGTTATAAGCTGTAATGACTCCAGCCCTAACCAATAGCCTGATGAATTGCCTAAATGAGTCGTGAGAAAACACATGTGAGAGCTTATGTGAGGTTTGTCTAGCATTTATAACAGAAAATTTACCTGAGTAAGTCAGTTTTCCCTTACAAGCACCTTGACCTCAGGACGACCTCCCTACACACATTTCTAGAGATACCTGCTTATTCAAAGTCTTTTTTTTGGGGGGGGGTGCCACCAGGGATTGAACTCACGACCTTGCACTTGCCGGGCAGGCGCTTAGACCGCTGAGCTAGATTCCCAGCCCTGTTTTTGAGACAGGGTCTCACTATGCCGTTCAGGCTGGCCTTGAGCTCACTTTGTAGCCCAGGCTGGTCTCGAACTCACAACGATCCGCCTGTCTCAGCCTCCCAAGTGCTGGGATTAAAGGTGTGAGCCACCACGCCCGGCTCCAAAGTCTTCTTTTTACGGCTCAAAATTATAATTTCTTAGAGGTGTTAAGTTTGTCTTCATAATCACACAACTACTTTGTGAGGTTGTTGATAGAAATATGTCAGTGACCTGCTTACCAGGAAAGGTCTTTATCATATCCATCCTAGTGTCCAAAACACAAAAAATTTATGGTTCTGACAATTTTGACTCCCAATTTAGAAAAATCAGCAACAGTTAATAGATTTCCAATAATTATCTACAGTAGATAAACATGATTATAGTAATTATAATCAATACTTATTACAAGATTACTATCCAATATGCATTACAAGTCATAGTGTTAATAAGAATAACATAAACATCAAAGCAATAAACCACAAAATCCTAATGACAAGGTGATTAACCATTTATTATTAATTTGGAAATATGCCATATCACTTTTGAGTTAATTACCTTCAAATAAAAAGGAGTATATTCTTTGTTTAATATTTAGTTTATAGGTGAAGAAACTGAGCCTTAACAAAGTTGTGTGGTAGATTCCAATCAAGGAAGTGGAAAAAAGGATAATTATATTTCCTTGCCTTCATGAAATCCCTGGTCCCTAATTTTCATCCTCAGATAAACAAAGTTGTATAATGCTAAACTAAGAGTAAATATCACAGGAGCAACTGAGTATTCTTTTCAATGACAAGATAACTTGTTATTATATTTGTTAGATATTGTATGTCATTTAAACTACACTGATTTTTTTTTAAAAGTGTTCCTTGTTTAATTTGCTTGAAAAGAGGTATCACATTTGTGGGAAATGAGTATTCTTTGGATTTGTTTAAATTATCAAATTTTATTATGTGATCGGAAAAGCTAAATACTTGTCTAAAGATGATCACAAGTGAAAAGTATACAATGGGTTAATGCATATCACTAGAAAGTAAAGGTACATTTTAAAATCCAGTATGTAAGCATTCTCTTTGAACTTAACTGTAGCATATTTTCCATATTCCTTTGTTGTTATTGAAAATCGAACATGTGGCTTGGCAGGGATCATATCGGTATTTTAATTGGAACCAATGGTTCTCTGAAATGGCAAATAAGCATCCATATTGAGTAATGGATCTTTGACAAAATATTACTGTTAGACCCTGTCAGGCCTTCTTACATTAATGTTTTCAAGAGAGGCAAGCTGATTTCCATTTTATAGAAGTAGTTACTTTCTATGCTAGTGTAAAGGTCTATTAAAAACTATTGCAGGAAAAAAACCACAAGATTGCTCTTTGATTTAGTAGTGATGAGTAGTATTTTATTGCTTTGTTATTTTCTCATAGTTGAGGGAACTTCAAAATTAAAGAACAACCTAGGAATGTTATTTTTTGTGTTTTCCATGTATTTTGTTATTTTTGGAAAGTCTTTTCTACCTGATATTCTTCATCAATCGTTGTAGTAATCTGTGCACATATTATTTTATATTAGCATATTTTTATGACACATTATTCCATTTCTTTGGGAGAATTGGTACATATACACAATGCATCTTGATTATTTTAAATTCCCCAATCTTGTCCCTGCTTGCCTTGGAACTCTGCCAGAGGAAAAAGCAACTATAATATTAAAGCTTCTCAATATGAAAGGTGTCTTGGAAATGCCATCATTTCATATCTGAACTGCTTCCAAAGGCATTGGAGTGGACCCTACATAATCACAAATAAACATGCAAGCACATATTTATTATACCAAAATTCCTATTTCACTTTTCAGTAGCTGTGATGAAAGACTAGAATTGAAATTCTTGGTTAAAACCATTATAGCAAAAGTTAGTTGCACTAACCCACATGAATATACTTGATTGATAAACTAATTGATCATTTGTTTATATATGAGTTTAACTTGGTTGTATATCAGCAATTTGTATATATTTAGAAAAAAAATTTAAATTTAAAATTTAAAAATTTAAAATTCATCATTACTGAAGCTAGGACCTTTCAGCAGATTATTCTCTTTGTTAATATGGACAGTTTGTCTAGAGTCTGAACTAGCAGGCAATTCTCTCTCTGCTAAGAGAGTCATCTTTGTAGTTTAGTGGCTTAGGCATGTTAACATACCAGTGGATTCTTTTAAGTATAAATTACCTATTAATTTTGGTAATCTAAACATAAACTCAAACTGTTCCAATCTGGCTTTCACATATGCTAAAGTGTTCTTATAAAATATAAGCTAAAGCAATATTTGTACCCAAGAAGGAAAGCTAATAAAATAAGTAAACAAATGGCAATATATTACAGACGGTAATTTTCATTATGATGTTCAATGCTCTCTCTCTTCTCTCTCTCTCTCTCTCTCTCTCTATATATATATATAAATGTGTGTGTGTTCTATAAAAAGTATGCATTTTCTCGATATATTGCATAGTTTCATGCTTCTGAATAAAAAGATGAATATAAGAAATTACCCTTCCTTTCTTCTTTTTTACTCCTTTTATGCTCCCTTCCTTTTTTCTTTCTTTCTTTTTATTCCTTTCTATTTTCCTTGTTTCTCAGTGTTAAATTTGTGTGCCAATATTTTATTTTTTTTATTTTAAAGAGAATAAAAACAAAACAAAACAAAACAGTAAAACACAATAGAGCAGATCAGAACAGAACAATGCATGCAATACAGGTCTTCAAAACATAATGATAGGAAATTAACAATGGCTATCCCAGTGTCTCTTGTTTTCTTCATAATGGTTGTTCATATGTTCACACACAATAAAGTCAAATAAAACAAAATAATATAAAACCAATCAAAATAGAAGAGTGAAAGCATTACAGGCCTTCAAATCAGACAATAAGAAATCCACAATGGCTACCTTAGTGTCCTTTGTTTTCTTCAAAAAAGCTGATCATATCTTCTCACATATTGCAATCAAGTAGTAGAAAATAGACGTAAACCAATCAAATCAAAGAATAAAAGCATTATTGGACTTCAGAGCCTGAAGATATGAAATCAGGTATGGCTACCATAATGTCTCATTTTCTTTAATGTAGCTGTTCATATTTTGATATTTAATAAAATCTGCTCTTGTAAACTCTTCAGGAGTAGTTCTAAGCATGTATAAGTGTATACTTGAACATCTATCCTTTCTGTGCTAGAGGCCATAGCAGAACAAATGTATGCAAATATTTTAACTTGCTAGTATGCCACGTAAAGAATAGGCTATTTTTTATCCTGTTTTTATGGTATGTCTTTGTCTTACATTGCTTTTATTGTAAATCACCTTATATCATTCATGAAATGAGATTATAAATAAATCAACTTAAAAGAAGATCAAGGATGTAAGATAAAAGCATTACACACAATCAATAAACTTTATTGATCTTATATATTGTGAAAGATTCTGTACAAGACCAAGGGTATAATCATGAATAAGAAATTATCTCTTATGATAAAGAAACAAATCTTGCAATTATTTGTATTTAAAAAACTTTGCTACTGTGCAAATAAGAACAAGAATATCACAGATTTATTGGCTAAAAATAACACAAATTTATTATTTCACATTTCTATAGATCAGAATTCAGGATTGAATTGACTATTTTGTCTCCTTTGAATCTTTTTTCATGGACTCTATTGAGTTACACTCAAAGCACTTTCCTGTCTGGGCTTTTCTCTGGTAAAGTAGGAAGAATGTCTTTCAAGTTCATTTAGATTGTTGGCAAATAGAATTTCTCAGGTCTTCCTTTCCTAATGACTGTGTGTAAGGGTCCTCTCCAAGCTTTCTGAGGCCGCCTGTGTTTACACTTTTAAACAATGAAGGAGCATAAGCACTGCTCACACTTTGCATTTCTTCTACTTATTCTGCCACGTTTTCCTATTCCTGTCAGAGAAAATTCTCACCTTTAAAGGCTCCTGTGACTAGATTGGGCCCAACCATGAAAGGCTGATGTCAGTGTCATAAGTTCTACACGTCAATTCTATCTGTCCTTTTCCCATGTAACATAGCATTCTAGGTTATGAATATAGTGTGTGTCCATATCAGTGAAAATGAGAATGATGTGAAAAAGCAAGTTGTTTAACAAAGTATATGAATGTTATGCAATCACACAGGATGAAATAATTGTAATTCATTAGAACAAGATAAGCATTTACATAACTTTAGAAAATAAAATCAAATGAATAAAATGGTTTAAAGGGAGCCTTTGGTTTCATTCATGCAGGCTATAAATTCATCAGGATAAGCGAAAGTTAAAAATTCTAGTTTACAATTCATAGTAACAATATGGTGTGATAAGAACATGAATATTTTCCTTTTATTCAAAGAATGTGAAAGAAAGCATCTTCTAAGAAAATTGATGGGACTGATTCTGGTTTGGGCGAGTTTGATTTGGTTTAGCTCAGAGACTTAAACAGAATTTTGGTTTTTTTTGTTTTTGTTTTTGTTTTTTGTGCCAGGGATCAAACTCATGACCTCGAGCTTGCCAGGCAGGTGCCTATGCCACTGAGCTAAATCCCTGGCCCCAGGATTTTTAATTATAGTAGTTTATTTCCTGTCTTGGTTACTTTTTTCTCGTTGCTGAGACAAACACCTGAGCCCAAAGTGAAGCAAGGAAAGGTTTATTTAGCTTACAGTTCTGGAGATTTCAGTCCATAATCAGCTGGCTCCAAAGCAGAGTGGCATGGCACTGGGGCAACACTTCAAGGCAGCAGCCAGAGCAAAAGGGGGCAGCCGTTCATGGCGGCTGCAAGCGGCAAGAACAAACTGCACCAAAGAGAGAGAAAACACGCCCCCATTCCAACCTTACACTGTATGTCGGCTCCACCCCTGGGCGGGTGCAGAACTCACACCATCAATCCCAGTGCTAGACAACGAGTCAACCACAAATGCTAGATTCAGCCGCTTCCATGACTACATGAGGCTTGGGGGCCATCTATATATAAACCGTAACATTTCCTTTGTAATGCTCTAAAGACTGTTTTCATTTTTATATATGTACATAGTATTAGTACATATAAATCTAATTTATTACTTAAGGTACACATATTAAAGATGGTTGAGAGATGTGAAAATGGCTTCAGGCTTAAATCTGAAGAGAAGAATTAGAATATCATTTCAAATTCATTCTGTCTTTAAATTCACCTTTTAAAGAATCTGAGTCTATTTGTTGATTTAGCTAAAGAGAAGTTTATATCAAATGATATTTAAGGTATTTTATTTTATCTTATCAATACTGTTTTATAATAAAGTGATGAAATGCCCATAGAAACATATGCATAAAATAAAGTCTTTTCTAAAAGTTCAACAAGTTCTTGGGTAAAATTGAAAATGTTTTCCAGAAAGTAAAATGCTTCTGTTATGACTTGATTTACTGTAACTTTCAAAAATGGGAAAACCACACATAACGTCCTTGTTTGTAATGGATTTAAGCTTTAGCTTGTAACAACCTGATAATGTGACTTTTCTCCCCTATCTTGTTGCCTTTTTCAAATTAGATGCTTTATCTTAATGGGATTTCTTTTCCCGTATTTTCAACTGATGAACATCTCTTTGTACTTCTAACCACTGAACATTATCTATTCATTTGAGGTTTCGCTTGACTGGTATCGCTTATTCTTTCTTAATAAGCATGAAATTGGGGAAAAGCGTTGTTTGGACAGTGTTTACTAAAACACTCAGTATGAAAATGAAACAAGATAATTTATTATGAGGTACCAAGTTCTGGTCAAATAATCACATATTTTGCAACAACATTGACAGAGCTTCGTAGATCCCTAAATACTAGTTACACTCAATACATTTGCAGACTATGCTATAAGTTATGGAAAAATCTATGAGAATCCATTACTTTTTAAACTGTGGGTTTCCGACAGCAGTCCCCTACCTTTTTGGCATCAGGGAGAGGTTTCCTGGAAGGCAATTTGTCTACAGACACAAAATAGGGGTGAGATGGTTTCAAACACATTATATTTATTGTAAACTTTATTTCTATTATTATTACATTGTAAAATATAATGAAATATGTATATAATTCACAATAATACAGAATCATAGAGAAGCTTGACCTTGTTTTCTGGCAACTAGACAGTCCCATCTGGGGGTAATGGGAGAGAGTGATGCCTGAAATGTGTTGCGTATGTCAAGTCTACTCCATAATTTTGTTTTGGTTGCTGTCAACTCAAAAATCTCTGTTTCTCAAAGATGAAATGTTGGGAACATAATCAGGCATTTTTAGTAATTTTCTGGCATTGTCAGGATATTCCATCTTGACTTTAATTCAGAATGTATGGAAATTTGGGTTTGACTCAGACATCCTTTTAAGGTCACTTTCATTTACAATCTCAAGCAGTTGATCCTCTTCTGACATGGACAAAATCAATTTACGTGGCTTTTCCACAAATGAGTCATGAGTGAATTCCTTCCCTTCAAGAATTCCTTCCCTTCGAGAATCTTTTGTGGTTAGGAAGTAATACTCAAATTCTTTCATAAATGATAATACATCAGCTCGGAGGAAGGAAGCCCTTGCTCAGTCTCTTTCAAAATCTCTGCTAAAGTTCAAAATATGTCAAAAATCTTGATGTTAATTTTTCATTCCTATAATTCCAGTTTGATTTTGAATGGAGCCACTTTAGCTGCCAATTTAAACACAGTTGTTGTTGTCCCTTGACTTGATAGATTGAGTTCATTGAGCAGGTTGAACATATCACAGGAGTAAACAAATTTTGCAACACTTTCTGTGTCACTGAAATGTGCCACCTGTTGTCACTGTAATTTTAAAAGAAATCTCAGGAATAGTTCTAAAACTCAGTAGCTCTGGTCAGTGATCTACTTTTAGAAAGCCATCTCACTTGTGTGTTTCAGAGTATATGTGTGTACTCTACATTTGTCTCCTCTCAGAGCTGTGTCAACAGATCTGAGTTATGTCTTCTCTTTCTCTCCTACTGCTCAGCTTTTACTGTGTGGCGCATTTCCTTATAGACCACAGAGCAGTGCAGATCCTTGTTCTTGGTGCTTGGGATCCAGAGTTTACAGAATGCAGATCGCTGAGAAACCACAGTGAGAATGGAAGGAAATGCTCCCAACCCCTCCAGATTGACAGTATGCTCTTCTTAAGAATGTAGACCATTTCAAGCAAGTCAGTCTTGGTGCCTCGCCTGAGTGTCTTTGCAGAAGTCAATAGCAGTTGCCGTGTAGACTTGCGTGGTTAATTGTGTACTCTCACCAAAAACTGAAATTCTATCTCCAACAATCTAAATTTTCTGAAATAGCATAACTTAGGTGTTTTTCTAAACTTTGGACAATAAATTTATATTTTAAGCGGTTGCTATCTTTGCAGAAGGGGTATTCATAAAGCTTCTGTCCACTTTATGATAGAATATTTTCTTTAATTTTACTGTTGTGTTGTATGAATTATCAAAGTGTGTGTACAACTGGATGGTGGGGCAAGTGCAAGTAAGATTTTTCTACTATGTTTTGATATTCTTCAACCTTAATTACTTTCAATCTCCCACCCACACTTATAGAGATTAAGTCCCTTGTAGACATTTCTCCTTAAAAACTTCAATAATTACTGTACTATGTCTGAGCAATATCCTTCTCTAATGTCTTATTCATTCAGGACTATGTATTTCAGGTGTTCTGGACTCAACAAAACAGTGAACAAACAAATTCTTATCTACATTGTTTATATCCACTGGGAAAGTGCTAAGAAGTCTAATGAATAATGTGTGATGTCACATAATAAAAACCAAGAAAAACAACAAAAGAATATTTTGTCATATGTTGATAGCTATCACTATATTTTATTGGGATATTAACCAACCTTAAAGTTTCCCCCAAACAAATTTAGTTCCTCTCTTATGTTACACATTTTCCGTGAGATATTTTGGTCAGTCTCAGATCTAGGCTTGGTTCTTCTTTATTCTGTGATTTGTGCTCTGAGATTTCTGTGGCACAGATGATATTATTGCCTTTGTGCCCAAGTTTTAAGACTTTAGTTTTTATTCCAGGAGAGAGAGGTACAAAATTTCAAATATGTTTCGAATATGTTCAAAATTTCCATTTATGTTTTTATTAAGGACCATTCTAACTCTTAAGAAGGGGTAAAATGAGGAACACCAGCTGAACCTTAACACCATGGTATAGGACTGGGAATTTAGCTCAGCAGCACAAGTGCCTGCTTGGCAAGTGCAAGGTCATGAGTTCAATCCCTGGTACCAAACAAACAAACAAACAAAATACAGTGGTCTCAGTGGTTTAGACCATGATGGTAGAAAAGTAATCTAATTATGTATTGAAGGCAAAACCAAAAGGTATGTTCACATACTACTATATGTGAGATGTGGGACAAAAACTGATTCAAAATAACTTCTAAGTATCTTTCATTGAACTATGAAAATATGGTACTGCCTTCTATTAAAATATACTTTGATATTAATTATAATAAATGTGATATTTGACTGTTTTCCAGGAGCTAATATAGGGACTAACATAATTCCAGTTTATCATAAAGCTACATATACATGGAAATTTAGAATAAGATCCAGTAAATTTGGGAAAAAGCCCATTAAATAGATTTTTACTTTAGAAAATAACCCTCAATACTACACAGATAATCATATGAGCACTGCAGTTGAGTGACTGAAAGGTGAATTCATTTAGGGACTCATTTAAACATTTTTCTTCTCTGTATTTGTTTCTTCTGACTGCTACAACAAATTCCACAAACATAGTTTTAAAATAATACAGAATTATTTTATTTCAGTACTGCAAGACAAAAGCATGAAATCAGTTGCACTTGGTGAAGTGACTTTGTATGCTAACATGCCTTCTTTTCCGGCACTGCTTAAGATAATTTCTTTCTTTTATTCTTCCATATTTAAGAGCCGCATTCTGTGAATTCTTGGACCTATGGTTTCTTCATCACCTTTAAAGCCAGCAGGGTTATACCTTTAATTCTTGCTGATCTCATTACATTATAATCTCTGCTCCGTGTAAAATCTCCTGCTGCTTTCCTCTTATGAGGTCATACATGACAATCTACACAAATAATCCAGGGTGATTTTTTTCATCTTAATATTCGTATCTTCATCAATTTATTTTGCCATATCAGGCAATAGTCAAAGGTTGCAAGGATTAGAATCTTGATACTTTCTACATTCATCCTACCACAAAATGGTTTTATTTTGCTTTGCACGGTGAATTCATTGTCCTTATTGGTCACCTCCAGTGACTGTATGAGGACTGCAATATGACTGCAAATTCTGTAAAGCCTATGTTAGCACTCTTATGCAACAAGCAAGACCCATCTATTCATACCCTGTTAGCAAGAAAAACTTTCAAAGAGGCTGTTTGCCAAGATTTTGTTCATATTTCAAGAGGCTCACTATGTGCTTATAATTAAAATTCTTTGACAAGAGGTAAGGAAGAAAGATTCCTTCAACTATTGAGTTTGTTAAAAAAAATAAGAAAAAAAAGGTCAGACTGTTAGATGCTAACCATATCAACTAACAACCAAAATGTTCCTCACATTTCTCTACTATCAGCTTAACATTTTCAAACTAAGCACATTTATTTTATATAGAGTACAAAATATCTGTTTGCATGTGTATTTGATTTCCTTTATTGAGATAGTTTATCATTTATCAGGAAGTAACACTAATGCCTTCCTAACAGGACTGGCTCTTCATGATGCTGACCCATATTTTTTAATGATTTATCATCTGGAAAACGTTTCTTTTGTTTTTTTATTCTGAACTGAACGCATATCAGATGTTATAAATGTCTGAGTATATTTTTAGAAAAACACATCTTCCTATAGACTACTTTTAGAGCTTTCTGTACTTAATGGTCTCATTTATTTTTTTCTTCCTCTTTTGTTATAGTGTATAGTTACAGTACATAATGAATGTGTTCATTGTGGAATTTGTACATGTGCATGACATGTTTTAATTTTTTTTGTTTTGTTTTTACTTTCTCTTCCCCTATTTGCTTTCCCTCTCCATTTGTAGGGAAAGAGATGAACTTTGAATGCATAATGTTAGGTAAAATAAATCAGACATACAAGCTTAAATGCCTTGTTTTTCTTATACAACAAACCTAAAATATAAATAAATCAAAGAGGAAAAAATAAAACATAGACAATGAGAAGTAGAAAGATAGATTTTTTTTGCAAATTGGAATAAGTTCCATTTTTAAAGAACAGATAAATGTGCTAGAGTATTAGAAATATTAATCCAATGTAGGAGTCAGTAATCTACCTGCATTTGTACTCTATTTACATATTGCAATATAATATATATTATTTGAGGCTGTCATTTTTAAACATATGGAAAAAAGCAAAAGATCTTTTGAAAAGTAAGCTGCACCGTGATGCAACTACAGCTTTCTCTTGTAGTATTGTAATTCTGGTAGCAAATGTCTGATATTCTCATTCTTTAGTCGCAACTTGATTTATGGTCTTGTGCCTACATCAGTGTCTCCCTTAGATCATTGCAGGATGAAAAAGAGTAAACCAGCCAGCTTAAGATCACCTTTGTCAACTGTTCTGGAAAAATAATGATCCCCCTGTCATACTAAGGATACATGATAGAAGTGTCAGAGGCAGAGCAAGGCACACAAATCTTGACCTTTATTGTCTATTGAATATATTATCAGCACTTTGGTTGCTTTCTAATATGTAATTTGCTGATGGCATCTACCAGCAATCACTGTACTCTGTTGTCCTTCTCACAAGTCTTTGAAGAAAATCCTTTATAGTGACCTGAATATTGGAAGTTCAGTTATGTAATGTGTTTATCTTATTTTTAAAAAAAAACTGTATTGACAAACTTCTTGTTTTGTGATTTTACTATATGACAAACTTTTAGAATAAGACCAAATTGATTAAAATACCAGCTTCTAAATTTCACTAAGGCAAATGGATATATGAATATTTAAGTATCATTCTTATCCTATTTCTCATCACTTATACACATATGAAAATGAATTCCTCTTTCTCCAAACACCCTTTAATATTTTATTTATACCTCTAATTCCACCCATTGAATTATTTTATTACAATTTTATGCACATTTTTATTTTCATTGGTATATTTTAAACCTGTTCTGAATATATTGATATTGAGTACTTTGCATTTGATAAGTACTTTGAAATGGTTAATTCCAAATCTCACTGCAGGATTTTCTCTGTATAGTTTCACATTTAAAATATCCTAATTAAATGTTGTGACACATAAAGAAATATTCCATATTAGAAGCTATTTCCTTTTTTTCTTCCATTTTTTCCTAATTAATATTAGCACTAGTAGAAGGGGAGAGTTACTCAGTCAGGTCACTTTCTTTCTTCTTTTGCATTTCAAAAGATAAGTAAAGTTATCATCATTATGACCCCAGATGTGCTGGGGCAGTGACTGGCCTCATTACCATCTCCGGTGTTAGCTGTCTTACCACCGTGAGCAGGGTTGTACTCCTTGCTGACCTCCCCTCCTCCATCACTCCAACGGAGGAGTTCACACTCAATAGATGTGTACTGACTAGAAACATAAATAATGAAAATACAAGATTGATGTATTACTTGTTTGAATTTAAGAGAGAAGTCACAAAGAGTCTGTTAATAAAAAATAAATGATACATAATAAATAAAGATGTTAGTAAATAATTGAAGAGAGAGTAGTTAATAAATTCACTGTATCTTGAAATGGGCCTACATCATGTCTGGGAGCTGAATAAATGATAGCATAGACTCTTAAATTGGTCCCATCCTGGAAACATGTTCTTGAAACTTAAATCTGAATTTTGTTTTTCCAAAGAAATGAAGAGAGAAACCAAAGGAAAGTTTAATGATTCTGTTTTGTTTCAGGGTCAGAAGTGAGCGATATCTTAAGTATTATATCAGTGATATAGCAACTAGGTACTTGAATGATGCCTTATCTTGTGGTCAAGTTCTTCTGAATAGTGATGACAAAAGATTGAACTCTTCTCTTCTTTATTGTATATATTTTTTATAACTCAAAAATTTTAAAAAGTGTTTACTTCCTCAATTCTACTAGACAATATATTCCTTTAGAATTGATTTGGTAGATGAGAAAGTAATGTAGGTTTCATACTAAAGATACCTTTAAACACAAAAATTGTCCTCATTACCAAGCTTCACTTATCCCCTAACTCTTCAATTATAAAGGACGAGTCTGTCTCTCATACAATTTCTGGTGCTGTCCTTTCCTATCCTAGAAAATGGTAAATTTGTGCATCTCGTATTTTATTTGTAATGGACATTAAGATTTACAAATTATAGATTCATTCTTCCAGCTCGTCATTGAAGTAGAAGTGAATTTTAGTTTTGTGTTCTTGAAAACAAAAAGGTTGGGTTACTCTTTAGTTGAGTTATTAAGATACTAGATTAAATTGCTGTTTAAATTCTGCAGAGAAGATAAAACAATAATCTTCTGACACATCTGAGAATAGACAATGGTACAATTGTTTTAAAGTATGACCTGGCAGATAATTGCAGTATTAGACACAACGAAACCAAACCAGACAACAACAACAAAAATGTTTCCTCAAAGATAGCTTTAACTAGAAAACACAAACAGGATTTCTTTTTATTTTCCCAAGTTGATTTTGTAGTTTTAAGTTTGTGTGTGTGTTTTTTAATTTTTCTTTTCTTAAGATGATTTAGGAAAAATTAACCATTGTCCCTTTCCCTTTTCCTAGCAAGAATTTTTCAGGTCAATTTTTTTTTCTAAATTTTTCAACAAAGGTTTGTTGTCAAAATGTTAAAAAAAAATAGGGTAAATCTTGAAAGTTTTAAATTAATTCTTATTTGTCTTTCAATCTTAAGTCTATAGAATTGCTTTACTCCATGACGAATTTGAGGTTTCACTGGTTATTCAAACTTTTCAAAACATAAAATATACAGTGTATGCATGGAGTCATAAAAATTAGGAATTGAGAGCAGAATGCCTCTCAAGAGAGACAAATAATCCTCTCTTTGGTAAAGCACCTTGTTGGCCATTATGGCTAAGAATAACTTGCAGAATATTGGAGAGTAATATAAAGGTGATGAGGGGCTTTCCTGCCCAAAGGATGCTATTAAACATAGGACAGTTGCTAGTAAATTTATTGCAACACAGGAAAAAAATCAAAGGTAAGAGAGAGTTCATAGCAACATGGCAGGAATTGGAACCAAGGCAGGAGGGATAACCAATACAAACTTGTCCAGCAAAAAACATACTCCATGGGGCTCTGGGAGGCTTCCTGGTTGAGCTTATGTTGCTGCATTTCTCATAGCTGCAGCCCAGTGCCCAGATACACTCTGTAGGTGGATAATGGGACTGAGATTAAGGCAAACGTAAAAGCAGTGGTAACATCTGTGTGTTGATATGTTGGATGCTGCTTAGATTCTGTGGCTTCACAGAGCCATGTACCTAGAAAGTCTCCATAGAGCTCTGAATGCAGGAATGTAACATGTTAAGAGACATCTTATTTCTGCTATGGCTCTGTAGGGTTTAGCTATGCAGCAGCACACTGCTGAGTACGCATTCTAAAGCCAATTTGCCCTCATTCACCAATCTAGAGGGCCTTGGCTTGTGTCTGCCTAGATATCTAATTGCATCTCTACACAACTCCATGTAGTAATGTGACACTGCCTCTCAGTCCAAAGGTGAAGCATCAATTACCCTAACCATAGAAAGGAGCCATAATGATGTAAAAGTAGTAGTTTTTGGCCTCACTAGTAGATTGGTGGATTAAGTAATTCTTTATGTAAGCAGTGTGCCTTACCCTCTCTGCTTTCTATTTCACTTTTACTTTCACTAGCTAGTTATTGCTACAGATTTTAAATATACATGCATATCTATAATCTAGATATATATATTATGTATAAAGTGGGATATATATATGTAGCACAACATATGCTAATATCACATAAGTAGTACTAGCACCCACAATTATCGTCTACCACTATTTTTTGGTTTATCAGGATTAGACAATATCTTTGACTCCTGCATATGAAAATGCATTTTTAATTCACCTAGATAGTCCTATTTCCCGCCATAAAACAGATAATAGGAAAAAAGAGAGGAAAATAAGTTATCATAGTCCAGTACAGTCAATATATCTAAAAGTGTACCCTAACTTAGCACAATAGTCTTATGTGTTTCGTTTTTTGTTTTTTTTGTTTTTTTGTTTTTTTGCCTGTAGTGTGGTTTTTAACCTGTATATATGATAATTAACTTTATAAGTTGTTATAAACAAATGAATCTGATGCTGGAAAAATAAAGGAGGGGTGGAGGGAGAGAGAAAAAGAATTGAAATATGCTATGTAAACATATCAATTCCCTACAGTGAATGTACTGAAAAAATGTACTAACACAAGGAAAGAAATATATAAAGTATAATACAAAAAATACATGACACTAGTAATTGAATTTCTTGTACCATCAATTTGTGCAGCATACAGAGAAGGGTCACTAAATTGAGATAATCAACATCCTTTCTCTTTTGCTATCTTTCATTCTGAAAGCATTAACTTAAATATTTTCAAGTCTGTTCAAATTTCATTCTGCTTTTCTAACATGTTTGATTTATTGATACTGTGTGTATATATTCATTCTAATAATTCAAAAATACTTATTACTCTATGAGTATTTGAATATCATCAGTTACAATTGTATGTAGACTCAGGCATCCGTTTCTGTAAGTTCAAAATTAGAACAATGTGAAAATCTTTAAAAATATTGTCATGTTTATCTCTGTGCTTTAATATCTGTTTAGTTATTTCCTTGTTTACGTACAGAGATATACACAAGTCTAAAAGTGAAAAGCATGATTTTATATTTGTGTATAATAAAAATATATAAATATATATTTAGCACAAAACATATGCACACAAGGGCTAGGGATAGTTCAGTGGCACAGTGTCTGCCTGGCAAACACAAGGTCCTGAGTTCTATTCCTGGTAGCAAAAAAAAAAAATTATATATATATATATATATATATATATATATATATATATCTGCACACATATAAGCACACAAATACACAAAGATGTGTGCTTGCTCTAAGTAATATAATATATATTATATATTCAATTGACTATGATAAGGAGAACCCAAAATACTATATAATGTGTCCATTATCATGTAAGTATTTAGGTACAGGTGATACTGGAATTCAACAAATTTTCAATATCAATGACTGTGACTTTTTAAATGTTAAATTCTACTGATGGCTGTTTTATGATAAAGAATGAAATTGGAAGTGAGAGTATACATCTTGACATACTAACTCCCAACAAAATACTTGTAAACTTCATAATATAAAGGAAAAACTACATCAAAGTACAGTCATTTATCAGATATTCCTTCTGTATTTAATTCTTCTACTGTCTCATGTGGAAACCAATGAAATTGTGTTTCTGCCACATCTGAGTTTATTCTAGCTTCATAATGCAGGATTGACAAAAAACAAGTATATTTAGGGACTCAGTTATTTTACATTAGTAGCCAAATTAAAATGTACTTCCTAGTTGCAAGGAATAGTTATTGTAAATATTAATAACTTCAGAAGATGTTCAAAATGACATTGTTTAGTCACTTTCTCATCACTGGGTTGAAATACCTGACACACACAACTTAAGAAGTTTATTCGCCGCAGTTTTCAGTAAGTTTAGTACAATGGCATCTGACCCAAAGCGGAAACACTGCGGTGGAAGGTCATTTTGGAGGAAACTCATGTTAACAGACAAACAGAGAGAGAGAGACATGAGGAACCATGAACAAGAATTCAATCTTTTATGTCCTGTCCTCAGTGACTAACTTCCAAACAGGTCTCACCTTCTAATAGCATATTTATCCCCTCCAGCCCCCCCCTTAAAGGCTCATGAATTGCATTTAATCCATCTTTAAGAGTCACAAAAGTCTTAGCAATTCTAGCATTGCTAAAAAATTCCAGGTCCAAAGTCTCCTCTAAGACTTAAGGCAATCCATTAGCTATGAGCCTCTGTAAATATTTTTTAAAGAAAATTTAAATACTTCCAATGTACAATAGCACAGGGTAAGCATTCCCATTCCAAATGTGCGAAATAAGAGGACGGAAAGAATTAGACCATAATGAGACCATAACACAGAAAGGCAAATATTAAATTTTGCAGGTCCATGCCAACCTGGAGCAAGTCATGGTGAGATGTGAAGTCCAAAAGATATGTGAATCGCTATTCTTACATCTGTTCTAGTTGCTTCTCACATGGTTACTGTCTTGGACTTACTGTGCTTTTTGCTTGCAACTGTCCTCAGCAGATGTTTCACTCTCCTGGCATCTAGAATTTCCTGAGAGCCCATTGCACGTTCAGGCACGTTCTCACAGCTTCATGCACTGTCCACTCAAGGGCACACTGTCTAGCTTTTCCAGGCCTTCTGAAATCTGGGTGGAAGGTTCCATGGCTTTATTAATCTTGAATTCTGCATTGCTCTAAAACCAGCACTACCTGAATGAAAAGTTCAGGGACCAACTAAAGCCACATCCATCCCCCTGAACTGTGAATACTGTGGCCCATGAGTGCCTAAATGGTCAAGCATGGTGAAATGAATCCCAGGGAACCAATTATTCAGGTGACCCTTTTCTAGCAGGCATCCTAGTGACTCTCTTTGCAAATGAAAGCTTTATAGTTTTATACCCTTTATTGATGAGGAGAATAGCTGTTTCTCTGTCAGGCTTTTCCACCCTTCCATTTCTGCCTTGGAACCAGCCAAGTTTGAACTGAATTCACTGAAACTATAAGCTAAATAAACCTCTCTTCAGTTGCAAATGTTTAATATCTTGTCTAAGCATTTTGGAAGTGACTAACAGATTTTGGTACCAAAGAAGTGGGGTTACTACTGTGACTGTACCTGACCATGTGACTTAGAAGCCTTTGGAACTGGAGGAATGTGGAAAGCCTTTGTGGGAAGAGTTTGGAAATGTTTGAAGGTATTGGCTAACCAAGCCTCAGAATGCTATAAGCAGAGATTTATGGGGGTTTCGCTGAGTCCCAGATGCCTTCAAGCCATCTTTCCTATTGTCCTTCTGTAGAGTACTTGGCTTCTTTTCAGTGCTAATCCATTCAGCTACAGAGTTGCTCACGGCCCCAATTTTACATGTTCTTCCTTTCTGATGAAACTTCCAACTTTCATACCTGCTTTCACTCTTGAGTCTCACTGTAGATCTGACTATAAGCAGCCAGCAGTTTCTGTGCCACATCTTGAACACTGGATTTCCTTGAAATTTCCTCTGCCAGATTAATTACCCTCAATCACAGTCTTCTGCTAGTCTCAAGATATGCACAAAATGAATAAATATTCTGTCATGGTGTAATACATATGGACTCTAGTTCAAATGCTAATACAGTCTTTTTTCCCAACTGCAACCTCCTGCGCCTGGCCTTTACTGTTTGAATTGTGAATTCGGTACCAATGCATGATGGAGGAACAGCTGCTCACCCTGAGGGAGGTAGGAAAAAGAAAGAGCCAGGCACATGTATACACCCTTCCAGACCACACGCCTAGTGACCCAACTTCAACTAGGTCCTGCATCCTACTAGCACATTCAGTTACTGAACTCATCAGTGGTAGAATCCACTGATTAATATAGCACCCTCATTATTCAATAACCTTCAAAACATTTGAGACTTTGGGGGGACATTTCAAATCTAAATCATAGCAGATGCAACTTAGAATACTGTTCAAAATGAAGCTCTTATACTGAAAACTTTTATGCATATTATTTGTAGACTATGTGTGAATTTGGTATACAGAAATCTGATATGAATCCCAATGGCTCACATCCTTGTATAAATTGCACCTGTGACTGTTTCTAACCTATAGACTATCACAAATTGCAGATGTTATTAAAGACTAATCAGTTGACTTTTATTAAAAGGCAGATTATCATGAGTGGGCCTGACACAATCAGATAGGACAACTTAAAAAGGTTCAAGAGGTGAGAAACTGGAAGCAGCATCATCACATAGGACCTCTCTTTCTTTTCCTCTTCTCTCTCTTCTTTTTGTCTTTCTCTCTCTCTAACCAACTTCAAAATGTCAGATAACATATATTTAAAACCCACAGAAATATGACCTATCACATTTCAATGCATGAGATTGAAAGGATTTTATTCATACTATGTACAAACCTAAAGATATTAGGTTGGACAGATGGATGTTTTTATTCATTATGACAGCTCTCAATGATGAATTGTACATTTTGACATCAAAGAGACAGTTCAGATATCATTTATGTCTATCAAGAGCAATGTCTTCAATGAAGATTACAGAGTTTGAATTATTAGGGGATTTCACCATAGTGAAACTAATTCAGAGAAGAAATGTACAACACTTTGAGACACATAAAAATATGTTCACACCTACCATTATCTAAATCATAATACTAAAAATAATTTTACGTATACCTTATTCAATACATATTCATTAAGTGCCTATAGAATTTTAGGGAACACAGTAATATTTCTATAGATAACATTGTTCTTGCCTTCATGCATTTTATAATTTAATGATTGAGAAATATATAAAACAGATCTTATAACCCTACAATTGAACCCATCTTTTCAAAAATGAAAGAATCAGAACATGTAACCTAGTTTGGGAGAGATCAGAGGAGTCTTTAATATGTATATGACTTCAAATGTGAAATATAAATTGATTGATGGAATGGTTATGTCCACATATTCCACGGTTCACTTTAGAATTTTTTTGACCTCACAATGCTGTGGGAGCAGTATACATTGTATAGAAACATATTTAAATTTTCATTTTTTCCTGGGCTAAGGATAAGAAAATAATCTCCAAATGTTGATGAGAAACAGCTCCCAATCAGTCACAACAGTATGTAAGGAATACTCTACAGTGTACTGTATTGCTAAGATATGATGTTAGTTGTATTAAATACAATTTTGATGTGTGGCATTTTCAATTTCCCTTGAGTAATTTGGATATAGCCTTATTATAAATCCAGTAGTGCCTCTGTCTCTCAGTCCCTGTGTCTGTCTCTCTCTGTCTCTATCTCTCTCTCTGTCTCTCTTTCTCAATGTACTGCTTTTGTGCAATTATGACAAAACACAAAGTTTAAAATTTGACAATTTTAATTTGGTGAAAGTAATTTTGTTTCATATATATAAATATATATATATATACATAAATGAATCAAAACAAATTTGATAATGAACAAATTGAATCTGAAGGTGTTATGTGATATATAGACAATTGAAAATTAGAGAACAGAGTTTGGATGAGTGTTTTTATGAGGTAAACTATATTAGAGAACTTTTGGTTGGTAAACTGAATGAGATTCTCATTCATTCTGCTCTTAACTTCCCTTATAGCCTCTGTACTTACATTTTTTCTTTAATTTGGTGATTTGCAACCCTGTATATAATCAGAATCATCATGCAGTTCTAAAGAAACATCAATATTAATGCTCTGATCCTCAAAAATTTAATTTTTGGAGTGTTACTATTTTTAAAGCTGCAAATTGGTTCTAATAGACAGGCAGAACTGAAGACCACAGATTTCAGATTTTCTTACCTAAAATTAGGGTAATTTAACCTGCTCCAGAATCTTAATATCATTTAAATTGAGAATTTCATAGAGCATAAGCGTAAAATATAATAGAATAATAAAATAACTGTCCTGGGAGATCATCTCATTTAACCCCTCTCCATTATAAATAAAGAAAGTGAAGGCTTATCATGTATGATTTCTTGTCTGAAGAAAATACACTTGTTACTTTTTTATTTAATCTATTTTAGGCAAGCCCATTCATGAAATTATGTATAAAGCAATTAGCATTCATTCTCAAAAATATTTTAGTGTTCATTATGACTTTCACAGTATAAGCCAGTGAAAGTCAGATTAAAGGTTATCATTATCATTTCCAAATTTCCTAAAACATGGAGCAAATAGATGGTAAGTCATGATTTTAATCCAATTATTCACCAGATTTGAAAGTCATGATCATACCACAACTGCTTTCATGGCCTTATCTAATATGTATCTCCTTATCTGCCTGAAATTACCTGTTGATTAAATTCACTGACTACTTCAACCTTTTATCAAAGGGTCATTTTAGAACTTTTAAAACTGTAATTCCATAGATTCTCAGTATTTTTTCTTGATACAGTCATTAAAGACATGCAGGAGAGTTTCAATTGATAAAATAGCTCTAGAATAAACTCAGTTTTACGATAAAGGCAATGCAATGCTACTCCTTATTCTAGAAAATTTCTGGATGTTCACTTAAAAAATCCTTTGAGTCATTTTTTAAATTATAGTCTTGACCTTTAGTAAGTGTTAAACAAGTTTGTTCAAAATTTAATGAGAATAAATTTTCATATCATAGTCAATTTAATGCACAGTATTACAAACGATTTGACAATTTTAGTAGAAGATAGCAGAACTTGTTACATATGTATGGCCTGTGCCCAGCTCAGGCTAAATTTTTCATACGTATGTAGACTAAAATTCAACTGGGATTACATCCAATTTTTTATTTAAGTATCATAAGTTAAAAAAATAGTCTAAAATGAACCATGGTTTGAAACTCCATTCTCTCCTCATCCACATTTTCTTCATGAATGTCTCCATAAGAGCAACCAAAACTGCTTGGAATTAGATAAGATTGAAAAGTTTCCACAAAGCAAAACATGCATAGAGTTCTGGCTGCATATTACCTCACTTCCTCCATTAAGTGTGTGAATCATGACTCTTAGACTTATGTTTTTTAAATATTAATACCTCATGATTTAATAAATGAGCCCAACTGAAAAAGAATATTGGCATCTAAGTTCTACTTAGAGTTAAGTTAGCTTCTAAAGTAGTCATTATTTCCCACAAAAATAATTATTTCAGTATTGGAGTGAATTAAATCATTATTGCAATTACCAGTTTTATCCATTTTTGATGTTTATTTTTATCCATTATTCATTTGTCAGAATATTTATTTAGTAGTTTGTATTTAATGTAATGCTTTTTAAATATGTATATATATAGGTACACATAGATAAATTAATTTATACAGTTAAATGTATGTCAATTTCATATTTTTAAATTCATACTTATGTTCCTCTTAAATATAGATGTATGGTATGTAAGAATGAATTTTATAGATTTAAAATGAATGACTTTATGTACTACAACTTTCTATATTAGATTATGTAATTACCCAGAGTTTAGTGCAATGAAAATGTCTAAAGATTTGTTGCTCAAATGAATTTTTTAAAATAATTTTAATGGCTTTGTCTTGATGTACCAAGATACCATGCATATTAAGTTCTGATTATTTTTCAAATGACTGAAATTAGTTATCATTTTCACCTACATTCTCTTTTAATGAGAAAATTAGCTACTCTTTTCTTGCATTGTCCTTGTGGTAAGTGGTAAGGGCATCAAAGGAAGGAAAAAGACTGCAAAATAGTGCTTTTGTTCATGTATTTGTTAATGAACTGAGTCCATGACATTTTCCAAGGAAAATTAAATGTGAAAATGGAAACACTGGCTAACTCAAGGGATGTTCATATGTTTAACATGAGATAATCTGTAAAAAATTATTTTGAAATTGAGTTTTGTAGTATTCATTCTTTATGGTTACCATTCATCAAGATGGCATTTCTGTGAGCAATTCTTCAGAAGCTTAGGTGTGTTTCAATAAGGAAACAGAACTCCCCCTCAACTTGTTCCACAAAAACAATATCTAAGTTAGCATTACTTCTGGACAAATATATATATATAGTATAGATTATAAATATGTGCAGAGAATATGATTTAATCTTCAAATAAGTCTAAATGAATATTAATTCTCTTTTTTAAACTAGGATGAAATTAAAATTTAAAGCAGCTAAATAAATTACCTAGAGATTCATATTTTGAAAGAAGTGCATCTCAGATGCTAGGCTAGTTCAAGCACACACGTTATACTTTTGCAAATTTTTTAAAAACACAAAGTTCCTTTCACTCAAGACACATGTAGAAAACAAGAAGAGTATAATAATTATTGTCAAAAGAAAAAGATGCTTCACTCTTACCTACAAGAAAATGTTCTTGCAACCTAGAAATCTATAAGGGCTATGACATAATGTCTCCTTAGATGTGCTGTCTAGCGCCTTTAATGAAATGTGGAACCAAATGCTTTTAAATGTCTGCTACTTAACTGTGCCATACGCTCAGAAACAACCAAGCAAGGCCTAGTCATTTTATAACATAAATAGGTGAGACTATTAATGCTCTACCTGTTTCCCTACTCATTACAATTCACACCTGCCTTCTAGTCCACGGTGGTGACTCTAGAGGCTGTGTATGTTCCATTGTTGTCCTCCAGCTCAGAATCTCCTTGAGTATGAAGGAATTGTAGAAGGAGAGATGATGGAAAATAAATGGAGTTATGAAGAAATGTAAATCTAGTTTATCAGTTAGTTTAAAACATTTCACTGAAATATCTTTTCTTTTTTCAAAATGTGCAAGATAGGAAAACAGACAAAGAAAATAACTTTTCATTGTTCTGTAAGTTTCTAGACATTCAAAACTGTGAACCAACTTGAAAAGAGAAGCTGATGAAAGGTATGAATACAATTTTCAGTGGGTTTACTATTTTGAATTATCTGTGTTTCTGGCAGAGTCACATGTGAGAAATAATTTAAATATCAATTGAGTTTATATTAGTTGAAACCAAATTCTGTTTTTAACTAGAAGAATGTACCAGCACTGATGGTTGCTAGAAACCATTTAGAGAAGGTCATTTTTGAGGCACTAACTTCAGGAAAAACCTCCTGTTGTTCTAGTGTCTCTCATTAGACTCCAACCACCAAATAGTCAACAGTTTCAAATTCAGGGTGGATTCTAGCAAACCTGTCTATTTTTATTCTCCTAAAACGTCAAACACAAGAGTAATTTTTTTTTTTTTCAGCACCGGGAGTTAAACTCACGACCTTGTGCCTGCCAGGCAGGCACTTAGGCCACTGAGCTAGATCCCTAGCCCTGGTGTTTTTGAGACAAGGTCTCACTATGCCGTTCAGGCTGGCCTTGAGCTCACTTTGTAGCCCAGGCTGGTCTCGAACTCACAACGATCCGCCTGTCTCAGCCTCCCGAGTGCTGGGATTACAGGCGTGAGCCACCATGCCCGGCTAAACACAAGAGTAATTAATGAACAATTCATATTACATTGCTGTCTGAAATAACCAAGTTTCAATATGATGTATATACAATCCTTTTTTCTACCATGGTTTTCCCTGTAATTGGAGCTAGAATATCAATGTAGAGTATCTCTTGTCCAGAAGTTTCAGATACAGTAGAAAAACAGAGAACCATAAACATTAAATAAGTTTCTCAAGAGGAAAATTCTGTTAGTCCTATGGTTTAAAATAGAAGGATTTTTTTCAGGACATTACATATTGTTACATCGAATTAGCTATTTTTTAAAAAAAAAAAAAGAAGCACAATTTGTTTCTAAAGTGTGTCAGAGTAAGCAATTTAATTATATTTTACATTTTATAGTAGTGATTCTTCACCACCACTTGAACTACCAAGTTTTTTACTTGTTGATGTTGTTTTTGTTATTTTTGTTGCCGTACTGGGATTTAATTTAGGGCCTTCACACTGAGCTACATCCCCAACCCTTTTTAATTTTGTATTAGAGACAGGATATTGCAATGGCAAGCAGAAACATGGAAATGACACCCAGAATTTGGAGGCAGATTTACTTAATGTTGGATGGGCATTGATTAAGAATCATTTGTTCCTCAAAATGTCAGGTCCTGATCTCTGATGGTCTAGGGTTTATATGGAATAAGCAAGCAGGAAGTACAGAGACAGAATGGCTTGTCAATTGGGGGTGATTTTGTATAGTATGCATCATAGTGACCAGTCATTTCTAAGAAACAAAAGTAACAGGAATTGTAACTGCAACTATTACCTGGGCAACTAACAAACTGAAGTATAGTGTTTGTGGGGGGCACATCTTCTGCTATATATCTCTCCTGTTTTAGTTTCCCTGGCAAATCTTTGCTGGGCATATTACATGTGATCATCTGATACAAGGTCCAACTGGAAACAGTAACATTAGGGTTATCAGTGATTCTAGTATGGGCCTTAGCCAAAGTCCCCAAGTTTGTCTTATTACAGAGTTTCCCCTAAATTGTTTTTAGGAAGAGACATAAGTTAGGCTTGTATGTTCTGTGACATTATTCTAGCAGGGTAGTAAGGGAGTTAATCTGATCTAGGAGAGTGTCCAATGTGCCTTGGATACTCATCAAATCTTGGTCAAGTGTTTGATTGATTGTTTTATTCTCTTAGAGAAACCATCCACAGAGTTTAAGGCAAAAATGACAGCCAGCAGGGCTGTGGGGAAGCAAGGACTGGGGTAAACATCCTGAATATATTGAGGTATGAAACAATCCTGTGAACCATGTCCTCAGGCTTCAGTTGTTCATGGACCACTCAGCATCAGGAGTGCTTTGAGAGTGTCTCTTCAGAATGGCTGTAAGTTTGTGCCTGGCAGAAGGGGTCAGAAGCAAGAATCCCAGTTGCCCTGGTGCTGGTAACTTTTTGACAGAGGGAACTTTTGAAGGCAGAGAGTTCTGTTCCATTTTCTACCAGGAAAGTCACAGGTTTGCCCTGACTTTTACAATGACCACGGGCTCTCATGAGCCAAATTTGATAGAGCTTGGTGTGTCCTATCCATCCAGGCCCTACAAGGTGGGTAGGCTTGATTTTTTGTGTCTCACTGATGGAAAGGGCATTTATTTTTTGTGTCCATCAGGGCTGATGGTCCAGTTTTTCCTCAGACAAAATGTAAAAACTCAGAAGGAATTCCTGACAGTCATCTTGAGTGGGCATTAGATTATGCCCTGTAACCAGGATAGGAAGGAGAAAGCTCTGGAGAGAGGGCCTCTGTGACTGAATTCAGGCAATAGCTTCCTGGAATCAGTACAATTCACTGGAAGTAGATGAGCTTGGAGCAGGGAGTGAAGCTATAGTTGTCAGCAGCAACCACAGTGGTTGACAAAGGTCCCCAGGTGAAATTCTCAGGAAAAATGGGCCTCTTTTTTCTTTTTCTTTTCTTTTTTTTTTTTTTTTGATATGCAGGGAGTGGTTTGGTTTCATTTTTAGCTCAAAATCTCAGAAAAGTCTTTTTTTCCTGTAGTCAGAAACTGGATTTTGACTAATTAGTTCCCCTCTCTGACTTCCTAACTGTGTGTTTCATACCCTTGAACAATGGCACAACAGACAAAGGATGGGTGCCCCTCAGACAGAGACCATTCCGTTGCCTGCCTGGTCGCACCCTTCTGGGGACTTTGGTGCAACTTAGCTAAGGAGGATAAGAGACCTCTATTATGCCATATATTGACCTCCATGGAACTGCAAGGGAGGGCCCAATCAGCCTCCAAAACTAGTGCTTTTCAGTCCTGGTGAACAGACAGAGCAGCCTATTGCTTATGCTATTCATGCCCCTTGCTCACACATTCAAAACCTTTGAAACCTTGAGGGTGTGCCTTCTTGTTGATACCTTAAGAGGCCCTTTCTCCATCTTTGAGGGCCATGACCAGTGACCAAATGAGTCAGCATGCTTGGTCTTCCTGGTCAATGTACCAGATGTACCAGCAAAAAAAAAAAAAAGTACTGAAATAACACCAAGATTTGGAGACTGATTTATTTAACATTGGACAGGCTCTGACTAGGACTAGGAATCAATTGTTTCTTAAAATGTCAGGCCCTGATCTCTGGTGATCTACAGGTTATATGGGATAAGCAAGCAGGAAATACAGAGGTAGAATGGCTTGTCAAATGGGGATTGTTTCTTACAATATGCGTCATAGTGACCAGCTATCCATCATAGTGACCAGTCATTTCTAAGAAATAAAAGTAACAGGAACTCTAACTGGAACTATTACCTGTGCAACTAACAAACCAAAGTGTACTGGCTGGGGGTGGGATGTGGATTTTCTGCTACAATCGCATTAATGCACTCAGTTACCTAGGGTAGGCTAGAACCTGTGATCCTCCTGCCCCAGTCTTCTTGAATACTGAGATTACTCGTGTGTGCATCCTTTTCTGGGTATCAAGTTTAACACTGGTCACCCCACCACATTCACATACCAGGAATCTGTAGTATTTCTGCAGCAAATTGATGCATCATTTCCTTCTTAGTGCTTCTTGTATACAGCTTTTCTGTATCTCAATTCACTATATCAAACTGTGATGGAACAGTTACTGTAGATTTGTGTAGTCTTGAAAAAGTCCTTATGTACACTTTGGAGTCACAGCAAGAAATTTTTGATGCAAACTTTTCTATTGCATCAGAATTTTTGACTTGGACTTTGGTGAGGTTAAAGTTTGGTTAGGGCTTATCTACATTTTTCTCTTTTTCTAAATTTTTGCCTATCTCTAATATACCACATGTTGTATAGTTTGCCACTTGAAAAGCTCTACTTTATATATAGTTTTAAAACTTTTCATATGAAATGGTCAAAATGATGTTCTCCAAAAATATTACTTCACTTGTTTATTCAATAAATATTTAAAATCTAATATGTACCCCAGGGTGTGCCAAAATGAATCAGGAATCTCTAAACTGATGAACTAAAGAAATAAAGAAGGATGCAAGTCTAGCAGTATATTTTGTTTCCAAGCACATCTTCAAACTCGTGTGTGTCATGATTCCCTACTGATAATTCCCTTGTGGGAATCTGTATTGTTACATGTGGTTACCTCATCTAAAGCAGGTAAGTTCTTCTCTGAGTAACAGAAGTGAAAATCAAAGGAAAACACCTGCACATTAATTTTGCCAATCATCAGAGCATTTCTGCTAAAAGACAGTTTTTCCTGTGGGCTTGCTTGTCAAATCTTCCTGGGTATGTTTGACAGTGACATCAGGCATTTTTTACTTCTACTGAGTTGAAACAGGATAATAATGTATAATATTTCAATTGTTTACCCCACAGAAGAAAGCTATATATTAGAAGTTAAAATAGAAAGACTTCAAAGAAGTCACATATGATGCGTGATATTCTCTCTGTTCTCTTAATCGCATATTAAAATTTTAAATGATCAAATACTTCTCTTCATAGAAAAATATGGGACTGACTAACAGCTTCCTTGATGTGGTAACTTTTTATATAGAATCTTAAATGAAAATAGGAGGTAAACCATTACTTATGTGAGTTTAAACACTGGAGGAATTCGTGAAACAGAAAGCAAAAGTTGTCAGTTGAAAATACATCTTACAAAATTTCAGCAACAAAATGTATTTCCTATTAAGAAAATATATTTATTATTTAGATAGTAAGAAAATGAAAATTACATGAAGATAGGATGTAAAACAATGTGTTAACATTGAGTTTTTCTGTTTTCAAAAAACAAAGTTTTCATGCTTGAATATATATACTCAAGAGAAATGAAAACATATTTGCACATCAAAATTTGTGCATAATAATCAGATGCATTATTCACATTGGACAAAACATAAAATTTAAATACTCATCAGTCTATGAAAGAAAAAAAATATGGTATATTTAATGAAATATTATTTGAAAATAAAAAGAAATGAAGTCCTGATAATACATGAATGAATGAAAATATTATATTGTTAGGTGAAAGAGAAATCACACACATGAAGAAACAACACATTGAAAAATTCCATGTATATAAAATATACAGAATAAGCAAATAGATGTAAACCACAGATTAGTGGTTATTAGTGTTAAGCAGGGTTTAAGGTGAGAATGTAAAAAGAGTGCTAAAGACTTTCCTTTCTGGGAAGATGGAAGCATTTCTAAAATTGTGTTGGGAATTGCATAACAATATAGTGAGAATATTAAAGTGTGCTTTATTTTTATTTTTATTTAGTTATGATTATGAGTCTGGAACCAAAGGTCCCATGTATGCAAGGCAAGTGCTGTACCACTAACCGCACCCCTAATCCATAATCTTATAACTTGATCCAGCTATTCACCTTGTTGGTATCTTCTCAAAAGAATTAAAAGCATCATACCACAGCAATATATATGCACGCATGTATATGGAAGCACAGTTTTTAATAGGTAAATCTTGGAAACAGCCTGAATGCTCATCAGCCAATGAATGGATAAAAAAAAAAGATGTTTTTTTTTTACAATGAAGTACTATTCAGTCATAAAGAAGGATAAACTTGAAACATTTCTCGGTAAATGGTTGCACCTTGAGCCCATATGCTTAAGCAAAATAAATCAGACACATATGTGTAAACATTGGATTGTTTATCTGGTTTGAGAAACAGAAAGTGTAAGTAAGGACCAAAATGTGTAATAGATATTGTGAAATAGGAAGACATTGTTCAAAAGGAAAGGGGAACTAGGAAGAAGGGAGGAAGAAAGAATAAAGGAAAAAAAATGAGAAAACAAGTATAAAATGGAAACAAAGCTTTGTAAACAGGAGACAGAAAGGGGTTAAAGGGATGAAGGCGAGTGGGGAAAAAAAGAGGAATCAAATTATATCATGTACTGCTGGTGTTGTATTGCTGCTTGTAATCTCAGCCTTGAGAAGACTGAGGCAGGATAGGATAATCACAGTGAGTTTGAGGTCAGACTGGGCTACATAACCAGTTAAAATTTCAGGCTGCACTACATAGTGAGTCTCTGTCTCTGTCTCTCTGTCTCTCTCTCTTTGAATATATATATACATACATATGAATATATATATACATATGTATATATACATATATACATATGTATATATATATAGGCTAAAATTCCTGTGATGGATGTAATCATTATATATAGCTAAAATGTACTGCTAAATTTAATTTTAAGAAGAGAATTGGAGGGACAAAAGAAATGGTATGAAAATAGTAATTATGTTATAAATATGTACCAACTCCACACAAGCAATGTAAACATTATGTACTGAAAACATGTGCTAACAAAAAATAGAAAAAGGTTTCTTTACCTTGAAATTAAAAATAAAATAAAATGATAAAAATAAGTAAATAAATAGTTTGGCATGTGGAGTAAAGCTGTTATTAAACAACATCTAGAAAACAGACTGAAAAAACTTCACATCCACAAAATGAAAAGAAGACAAAAGAATTATTCCATATCAAAAGAAACATTTGATCAGTATTGACTACATATTGCTTATTAATTTGTATAAGAACAATTGAAATGACAATGCAGGATGATTTTTATTCTGCTTTTGTGAAGTTCAGTGTTTATAGATGCCATATATTCTCAGAGGTTATCAGAAATTTACTTAGTGAATTACTGTTTATATTTCCATTGACCAAAAATCAATGTCAGATTAAATGTACCCTTTGTATGACCTTAGTGTTCGATAGTTTTTGTAAACTCTAAAATTGTCAATGCAAAACAAACATAGACATTGTTTTTCTTTATATAAACATTTGTGTATAAAATTGTGTTTTATGTGGTTTTGATGCAATGCATACTGTAGGAATTTGTACCATAGGTATGAAAAAATGTGACCCAAGTACCTGTAAACTTAGGATTCTGTATTCAAAGATGGAGTCCAAGAATTTGAATAACTTTAGGGGAAATATCACAATATAAAATTTGTAAAATTTCTCATAAGGTCATAAAGGAATCTGCACTCTGCCTGCATATTTGAAAAGAAGAATGCATCCAAGACTCATTCACTATACATGGAATACCATATTTTTGTGCTCAAAATATTTATTTAAATTTAATTGTCATTACTGCATACAAAATGTTTCCCAAGGAATTCAAGATCAAATAATAAATCTGGTATTGCAGAGAGGTTCTTATTTTGGTTTGTGTATGGCAGTTCTGCATTTTACATCTTATTCAAATTAGACTCTCAATATCTGGCACAGCCCACACTGACAGATAAAAAATTGACTTGTAAAATTATAGCCAGCAAAACATATACACAACAAAGCTCATTTAGTTTGCTTTCAAACTGTTTAAAATCCAATTTCAAAACTGTGTTTTCTTAACTTGAGACTAGTGCCTTTAACCAGAAGTGCATTACCTTATCACATTTTATTTTAATAGTATGATGTAAAGTGAATCCTGTTTTAGCATAATGCATTTTTACTTGTAAAAATGTATTGGAATCATTTTTCCAGAAACAGATATGATATAATAAGCTTTTGGTAATTTAATTAAAGAATATAAGGATCAAAATATGTAATTATATACTTCTCCATGTTTGTGTATGTTGTAGAACACATTACTGCTGTAATTAAAACATGCATTCATATACACACACATATATACATAGGAAAGAACCTTGAAATATAAACAACACTTTAGAAATCAAATTTTATTATATACTCAACAAAGTGCCTTGCATAAGTGTGCCCGGCTTAAGTTCTTTCCCTCATAAAGCTTATGATAAGTATCTTACTCTGTGTTTCTCTATTTGTGACACTGTTTCTGCTGTATTAGGCTTCTCTGGCTCTAGATGCAAGTTTAATGTTCACTGGATTAAATGAATTTAATAAAATTATAACACAGTTTTTCCTTTCTAATATGTTTAACAATATATTCATATTCATTGTTTTTTGGGGGAGGTCATTTTAGATACTTTTGTAAATTACCAGCTACTAGGAAAGTCTTCTCAGTATTTAAATAGTTTAAGTTTTGTTATCCTTTAAAACATTTCAATATATAGCAGACTGTTTCTAATTTTCTTCAAGGTAGCACTTTGGGAACTTTGAGTGAATAAACAATACCGAAAAAACATTGCTTTTTCTGCTTGTTTACATTATGGGATTGAACCCAAGACCTTTGCAGTAAAATATACCTGCAATATATTCCTTTGGTTAGGGTTAGGGTTAGGGTTGGGGTTGGGGTTGGGATTAGGGTTAGGGTTAGGGTTAGACAGGATCTTGCTAAGTCACTAAATTAGTCAAACTGGGCTCAAATTTGGGATTATCTTGCCTGAGTCTCCCATAGTAGTGGGATTACAGGAGTGCTGACTCTTTGAGAGTAAAATATGGAACAGTGGAGACTGTTTTTCCCTCTTTAAAGTCCAGCATCTTCCCCTCTAAGGGGCTGAAGTAGAGGCAGGGCAACCCTTTAGGGCAGAGTGAGTTTGTGTCCCAGACCTTCTCTGTTGAAATACCCCCTTAGTTTTGCCAAGGATATAGATTCTTGGTTAAGCAATGAGAGATTGTATTTTACTTTGTGCCAGACTGATTGTTTTAAGCCTTCCATTTCTTTTTCCTAGTTTAGTTTGGTAGCCTTTAGATCTTGACATTGACAATGGGCAGCTGCTGGAGGTTGGGATGGAGAAAGTAAAAGAACCTTGAGAGTGATTTTAACCTTTAAGACTATTTACTTCCTCCTAATCCAGTGGTTTTCATCTGGTGGCTCCTGTGTCTTGGGGAGATATTTCCAGACACAGTCCTGACTGTGACTCTGGGGGGCAACTGTAAGGTTCAATGGGTAGGGATCAGAGATTCCTCTTCAATGCACAGGACACAAAGTCCCCACACCATAGGATGATGATGGCGACAGAGTTGAGCTGGGGAATCCCTTCGCTAGGTGAGCAGTTATATTTAGCCTGACTTCTCCCCCCTTCACTTTTTTCCATTTTTGGTGAAACTGTCTTAAATTAGGTTTCTAACTTTCACAGTTGAAAAGATGGCATAGAGGAAGGAGACAGTGGAAGAAATGGGTGCTCTAGATAAATGGAATGGAGTAAAGGTGCGGTACTGGGAAGTGCTAACTTATAATGAGTGTGAGATTGGTCTACCTGCATTACATGGAAAGGATGAACGAGAGAGGGATCAAAACAATACTTAGGAACAGATTATCACTACCTTGGATGGCCAAACTATGAAACACAAGAATTTTGGGTTGTTGGCATAGTATGTTTTGATAACTTACTCTCAAATCACAAAAAATCTATTAGTTCATCACTAAAAATTTGGAAAATTTTAAAAATATAATGAAAGTGGTATTCAGTATACTAAGAAAGTAGACTCACTATCATTTTATTTATTATTTTGTGACAAACTTCTTTTACAAATACTTTATGTCGGGCAAATTTGTACTTAGCAAGACCCTGTCTCAAAATAAAAAAGGAGTGAGGCTGAGGATGTAGCTCAATGCATAGAACACAGAAAGGGAAAGCCAAGGAGAAATGGGGTAGAGAGGGAGACAAGACAGAGAGAGGAAGAAGAAGAGAGGAGAAAGGGGAGGAGAGGTGGTGAGAGGGAGGGGAATGAGAGAGAACATGAAAAAAGAAATGCCCTAGGCAACAATTTTTCCATTATTGCTTGTAGGTTTCAATCATTTGTTCTTTTTAGCCATTATAAGTAATTCTTAATCCATGTGTTCATAAACCACAACTCTAACAAAACCTAGATCTATATAGTTTTCCTCACTTAAACCTGCATTTTATAAAAATCTGACTTTATCAGCTAGTCTTAAAATGTTAGTGTTCTTGAGATACTAAGTCCCTATTTTTGTACGTCTCTATTTTAATTTATATTCAACCTACTTACAGAAATAATTGTGCAAGAACATCTGCCCCATCCCTGAGTACTCACAAATGATTCCTTGATTTCTTCATGAATTCTCCTGACAATAGTTTGACAGCTTCTAAAATGTTCTTAATGGCCTTTACACTCTGCATTTTTTACTCCAGATAATTTATAGCAGTAACTTATATAGTTTGATATTTTTCTTCTACAATGAGCATGTAACAGAGGTCTTCTCATTTTACCTGAAACTGTATTTCTCTCTCAAGGTCAATTTGTTCACAATTCAAATAGTATTCTTTGTGAAGCATTCTTTTTGTTTTTATTGCTCCCTACATCCAGCCCTCCTCCCTCCTTCCTCTCACTCTGCACACTCTTGATAACACTAGTTCATTTTTACAGTAAAATGTTTCACTCAGTTAATAACATTAGTTGGGTTTGTTTTGAGAGGTGTTCTGAATAAATTAAAAATTACATACATACTTGAGTCAACATTTTCCTTATTCAGTGTTTAATAACAGAAACCTTTTAGAGACACCATGTACTCCTTACTTCATTCTCTTCACTCATTTTAGAGCTACATTAAAAAGCACCACATCTAATTAAGAACCACATTTGACACTTTATATTAAATGATACATATCATATATATAATAAAAGAGTTGCAAATTTTGATTTTATTATCAAGGCTTATTTTAATTCTCAACATTGGTTAGATTGGTGGGGTTTATTAATGTTACTCAGCAACTGTGTTTTTTAAAACATATTTAACTAGAATGCTTTAAAATTTTGTTCTTTTTGAGTTTGTGTGCATATGTAGCTCTTTATACCCACATATGTGTGCAAATATGTATGAACATTGGTTTCATAGAGTTATGAAAGAAAAGGGCCAGAGTTAATATATATCAGATTATATTCAAAGTTTTAAACAATCATTTGAATTTTAAAATAAATTTGGAAAAGATTTCAAGTATTTCCTGTTCTAGTCAATGATCACAAGTTGTTATTTTTGTGGTAGACTTTAACGGGATTAATATGATGCTGATTTTGGTTATGTAATTTCTAAAGATGTAATTCATTTGCATGACTTTAATTAGCTCATCTTGATCAAAGAATCATTTAAGTTTTGAATTATAACAAATTTTCCTAGAATTTATTTACTTAAATAAGTGTTGGCAAACTATTGTTGATGGACCAGAGCAGATGCTGCCTATTTATGTACTTCTTTTTGCTATTTGATTTTGTAAGGAAAATTTTCTTGGAAAAAAGCTTGCCCATTTGTTTACTTATTGTCTGTGGATGCTTTTGTGGTACTATGACAGAGCCACCAGGAAATAGTTGTAATGGAAACCATATGGCCCACAAATTTTAAACCATTTGTTTTCTGCATCTCAGGAAAAAAAAACTGCTTAGCCCTGATTTAAAAACAAAAAGTCACAGTTAGCTCACAATTCTGTCAGCAATTTAGACTAAGGTTTATGCTTATAGTTCTAATAGCTTTTCCAAGACTACTGATGTGCTACAGGCACCTGACTTGTGGGCTGAAAGTTGCTTGGTCAAAGACAGCTCCATTCGTACTCCTGTTTGGTACTATCAGTTGTGACTGTCAGAATGAATGAGTCAGATGTTTTCTATAAGCTAAACTGTGTTTATTAGTGTAGTTGCTGTTGCAAAACTTCCAAAAAGGAACAAGAAGGAAATAACCTCTACTGGGTAGGAAGTTTTCAAGACTTTGCTTGTATCATAGTTACTGTTTTCTCTTTGTTCAAAACAAGGCACAATGCCAGGCCAAGTGTCAGTGTCTAAGGGGGTCTTTGCAAATGCATAGATACAGGAAAGCATGAACAAGTGAAGGACTGTCTCTGCATAAACACTAGTATGGCCAATTTTCTATTCATACTGGTGAGGGAAAAATGGGGTCCAGAGAAGGTATCTCGCCCTTGCTGATGTGTTTGTGTTGGTGTTGTAAACCTGCACTTCACTCAGAATCTTCTGATTCTCGGATAATTTTGTTCTTTGCGTGCACTTCAGCTCAACACTCAAGTACAGTTTTGGCCTAGTGCAGTAGTTAAACATGTGGACATTGATTTCAGAACTCAATTTGCATCTTGACTTCTATACTCCTTAGGTGATTTTGAATGATTGACTGAATTCATCTGAATATATACCTTCATTCTCACTTAGCAGTTACAGAATCAACATCATGAGCATGTTTGATGAGTGATCTGTGAGGTCTTACTGTGGCACCAGATCAACGTAAGTACCCAGCAAAGGCGAAGTGCCATCAGTGTCGGAATCTCATTTCAGATCTCAGGGTGTAGTCTCTGTATTAAACATAAGATTTATTCTTTAATATTTCCAACATTTATTTCACACTCCAAAAATTGTTTCTCTCTTTGTTTTTGTAGACCACTGATTATTGGATAATTTTAGTTCTAATCTTTAGAGCCTAACTTGTTGAAGATATAGCTCATTTATTTACTGGACATCTAAATCTACTTTGACACTTAGCTTTATGATCACTATTGCTTTATGATCATCACTTTTTATAAAACGGTAAAGTTCGAAGTTAATCGCATTCCTCTCTTATAGTGTTGAATCTTCCTATCAGTGTAATTACTTTAGATTCTCTGACTTTTTTTAAATACTAGAAACCATGCATATCATTATTTTCATTGGGTAATATATAAATATACTAGCAATATCTTTCTTATAAACTTTGATTGGATCAAGATAAATGACAACCAGCAATATGCAATGTTGTTTAACTTTACCATGATTTTACTCAGCGTGTATATTATTTCATTTTTGCAAAGTTATAATTTTCTTTCTTCATATCCAAGTTATTGTTTGATTCCCATGCCCTAATTTCAATATTCTAGTAGGTTAACTCAGCTTCAAGTGTTTGTGAAATTATCATTCCCAATAATTGAGGTCATTGCTTTATATACTATTCAAATGACACTTCACATTTAATATTTTTTATTTGAGAAAGTTCACATCATATGAACTCTGAGATTCATTTGCACTCATATTCTCTAGTTTCTAAGATTCTTTTGGTTTGGTTTGGTTTGTTCCCAGTTTTCTTTTTTTTCATGGGTTTGAACAAGTCCTTCAAAATTAGTTTCATTATAATAATAAAAGCTATGGCTTATTTTGAAAAATGGCCTTATATATGCCCTAAGTAATATCATTCCCATAAATGCCTACAGATTTAAAAGAGCAGCAAGAAAATCTCACTTAAAATTTTAGTTCCTTCTCTAAACTGCTGGCAAGGGAGAAACAGGGCAATCAGCATACACTTGCAATCATGTGCAGGATACCACTCTTAAAGGAAATTCCCAAGTACAAATATAATCTCCCTTTTGTTAATTTTCTTAATAGGAGCACAAGGCTATTTCTTTGTTGTGAAAATCTGAGGATGTGTGGAATATACTCATGTCCCCACAGTAAATAAAATCTTGTGGTGACATTCACAGGCATGAATTCATGACTAAGGACAGATGAACCCAAAAGCATCTGAGAATTCAGCTGTTGATTACATAGAGATAAGAGATCCAGGGATTTAGGTTCATACCATAAAACCTGGATTTATATTTAAAAATGCAAAACTTTAAGGCAAAAACAAATTTTGGTTGGAGAGTATAGAATTTAAACTTGGAAGATACTTTTGAAACCACCTATTTTAAACACTGGGTTGGTTGATTAAAAACCCTGAGAGTTGTAGTAAAGTCTTATGCAAAATATAAAAAGAGAATTAGATTGGACTGTGTAATCTGCCTTTATATATTAGTGTCTCCTTGTGCTGGAAATGTTCTGAAACTCCTGAAGGGATATTGTGAACTCAACTTCCCTGGAGATAAACCATACCTTAGTAACAATCTAGTCACATTTGCCATTATTCTGCTTAACACATAAAAACACAGGGTATATTATTTTTTCTGTTCCCCTTTGGATAGATAATTTTTTTAGTATAAATGTTCTCAAAATAAGGTCCTAAGTTACTCCCAAACACAGAGGCCATCTAGGAAGCACAAATGAGTGGAATTACCTGGAACGCTGAAAATGTTGGCTCAGAGTCCTGACAGAGGGAGCATAACAGAGATCAGCCTGATGTTTGTGCATGTCCAGTATGGTGGGTCAGCATTCAGAGAGAACCGTGCAACAGGCCATATTGAGAAGTGTGATATCTTAGTAGATTCCTGGCCTTGAAATTTGGAACAAAAAAACAAGTATCCAGATAAAGAAGCTAAGAAAAACTCAAGAGGTGATGTGAATTTCTGACACTTCACTCAAATTTCTCTCATAAACTGGATGTAGACTGGTCCTAAATGTAAGGGATAGTAGAAACTCACAGTTGGAAGTTTGTTAAGTCTAGAAATCCAAGAGTAGGAACAGAACCCGTTAAAGCCTTTGCATAAGGAAGGCATCATCACTGGGTTCCATACTAAGAACACTTGGAGGTAAGTAATCAGTATGACCACATATTATTAAGGATGGCAATGTCAGTCACACTGCACTCCTACAGATAGGAAACATACCTTCAAAATAGAGAAAGTTCAGTAATACTGTCTTAAAGTTGAATTTATCCTCTTTTTAGTGTTCAAATGCATTCTTCATCATAAACATTTCTAAAAATTATAAATTAAGTATGAAACATGAAAATTGTGATATATTAAATTGTTTTCCTTAGTATTTGAATTGCTTACTACAATTTTCCCTTTGTGGGGGATGTGTATATGTGTTTGGGGGAATTTGATACCAAACAAAACTTAAACCACATTTGATTACCAATTTTATACTTCATACAAATTTAGTATAAAATTGATGTAGATACGGGTAAATTTAAGAATCCAGAGTAAGTATTCAAATGATTGTTGACTTGCCAATACTATACATAAAATTTTGCTTACTTTACTTTAGTATTATAAGAAATACTAAATGAAATTGTGTGTAAAAATACCTAGATTAATCACATAAATAATTATATCAAGTTTCATTCATGATGATCTAAGCACATTACTAGTGGTTAACACTCTTTGAGGTATAGCAAACAGCATCTTATAACTCTTGTAACTCTATGCTCCTCTGTGTATGTAAGGTATAATAATCTATATTCGGGCATTTTCATGCCTCAACTTGACGAGACATTTCTCACCCTCTCCAATCCCCACAGCAATCATAACTATATATAGGGCACCAAGATGAAGGGTTGCCCAAGTAGAAATACTACAGCAGAACCTGTTTTGTTTATACTCTCAATCTGTGCACTGGAGTAATATTTTAATCACAGCTTGATTTTTTTTCTGTTCTCCCTTATACCCAATTACAATGAGTTTAAGCAAGAAAGGAAATGCAGTGGGCTGATATATTTAATCTTTGGAAAGCTCAGGAGT